>JAVSBS010028575.1:96389-107459 GCA_033124195.1 Coracias cyanogaster
CTGCAGTCCCTGGCCCTCTGCACCCAGCCCAAACCTGCTGCCCACCCGCTGCAGGAACCTGCATCCACGGACCTTGTTCTGCCTTGGCAGGCAGCGAACGCTCCTGACTGCTGTAACATGTTGGCAAGCACTACTACAGGTCTCTCTTGGTGAGCCAGTGGATTTGTATTAGATACCTAACTACAAGTTCATGTACTCAAGCAAGTGATTCTGCACCTTGTGGGCTGTGCTTCTCCATCAAGGTCATCACAGGAGGTTGTAGGAAGAGCATTCTGCAGCGGGACAAAGCTGCGACTAAGACCACATGGCAGCACTTACTAGGGTCTCTATGTATAGAGGCAAGTCAGCACTTTCAAGGGGACCCCCACTTACGGAAAATTTACACCCTCGGTGTGTTCATTAGCATCACCTGAGGTACTTTGTGCCGTGTTGGGCTCAGCTCCAAAGCAAACAGGTGCCTTTAGTCAATTATTTTCAGAAAAAAAGAGATAAAACACAGAGATGAGATGGAAGGAGAAAGTAGATGTGGCTGATGAACTGAGCCTGAAGAAGTCCTGAAGGAGAGACCTGCACATGGCTCCACTGGAGAGTCAGCTCCTGGAGAAGGAAGACTCCATTCTAAAAGCCAGATTTCCATTGCAAGAGGAACTCTTAGGGAGAAGGCTCAGAAAGCAGAGCCTTGCTTAAACGTCTGCCTGCCCAGATAGCTCACAACAACCTAAACCTAGAAGCAGGACACAGTCACAGGAGCTTCTCCTCTCCCACACACCAAATGTCCTCTTTCCCTATCACTAAAACGTCACGGAGGGTGACCACAAGGCAAAAACCTCATCTCTTTTTGATACTCAGGCAACTGAAAAGGGAAGAGGAATTACACAGCATGCTTTAGACTGCAGGTGGCTGTTATTTCATCCCCTTCCATCTCACTCCCCAGAGCCCTGCGCTCCCCTTTGGATTCAAAGCCTTTCGTTATATGTGACAAAGTAGCCTGACTGTCAAACAGGTGTTAACTTGATTTTTTCCCATTCAGTTTATCAAAGAGGTTAATTTCTTAGTTACTCTGTTTAATTAATTGCTGTCATTTTTTCATTGTGTTTGCAACCAGCTTCTGTTCAGTATCACAGCTACATAAATTATTCTGATGGCCTCATTATTTGAATGTGGGAATCAGCTGTACCAATCTTGGGGTTGTCATGAGAGAGACAAGGATCCCATGTCTTGCTGTCACTGCAATCTGTGCACAGTTTCTCATCCGCTTTCATCTTTCATGGTCTTAGAAGGAACAAAAGAAAAAAGCCAACAGACTTCATTTCAGTCAAAATCCAATGAATAGTTTTGATATTTGAAATTGATAGACAAGGCACTAAAAGCAACAGATGCCTTGTACTGAGTGCTGCTGTGCTTTATATGCAAATAAAAGCACGATGTGGTTTATTTCTCCACAGAGGAAAGAAAGTGTGTATTACTGACTGGTTTATACACAGGACTACATTGTGTAGCTCATATTTGCCCCTACACTTTGGCCATAGAATCGTTTAGGTTGGAAAACACCTTTAAGATCATCAAGTCCAACTGTTAATGCAGCACTGCCCAGTCCACCACTAAACCACGTCCCTCAGTACCACATCTCCCTAGCTTTTAAATACTCCCAGGGATGGGGACTCCATCACTGCCCTCGGCAGCCTGTTCCAACGCCTGACAACCCTTTTGGAGAAGAAATTTTTCCTAATACCCAACCTAAACCTCCTCTGGCACAACTTGAGGCCATTTACTCTTGTCCTATCATTTGTTCCTTGGGAGAAAAGAACAACCCCCACCTCTCTAAAATCTCCTTTCAGGCACTTGTAGAGAGCCATAAGGTCTCTCCTCAGCCTCCTTTTCTCCAGGCTGAACAACCCCAGGTCCCTCAGCTACTCCTCACAAGACTTGTGCTCTAGATCCTTCACCAGCTTTGTTGCCCTTCTTTAGACACACTCCAACACCTCAGTGTCCTTATTCCTGCAAGGGGCCCAAAACTGAACCAAGTATTGGAGATGTGGCCTCACCAGTGCTGAGAACAAGGGGACGATCCCTGCCCTAGTCCTGCTGGCCACATTCTTTTCGACACAAGCCAGGACACTGGTTGCCTTCTTGGCCACCTGGGCACACACTGGCTCATATTCAGCTGGTTGTCAACCAATACCTCCAGGTCCTTTTTCACCAGGCAGCTTTCCAGCCACTCAACCCCAAGCACTGCACGGGGTTGTTGTGACCCAAGTCCTAAGCATGAAGTTAGTAAAGTCATATCACAGTGCATGTACCTGCTATTTTATACCACAGCTCTCTTCATTTTCAAAGCAGAAATAAAGGACTATCAGCAGTATCTATAATGACAC
Organism: Coracias cyanogaster; assembly: GCA_033124195.1. Lineage (NCBI taxonomy): Eukaryota > Metazoa > Chordata > Aves > Coraciiformes > Coraciidae > Coracias > Coracias cyanogaster. The sequence goes on from JAVSBS010028575.1 coordinate 98,765, forward strand.
TTTCTATACATACACACATACATTTATGCCTACACACAGCACACTTTGGATGGCATTTTGCATATTTTTCACAGGCAGCCTTCTGGGAACTCACTGTCACGTGAACGACAAATGGTTATAAATTAAAATAGATGCATTTCTTTGACTCATGTAAACGAATCCTGTCATAAAGCGAGGGAGCTCATTCTTCAGCCGCACAGCGTGGCTATTAACACGGGAATCGTTTCTGAAAGATGCAGGAGCAGCAAAGACAACAGTTTGAAACAGCAGCAACTGCACTAAAACTTCTGCTAACTTCTGTAATAAATCACATTCACAAAGAGCTGAAAAATAATCTTAAAATATTAAAGGCACAAATGTTGTTTAAGATGAGACATGAAGGCTCACATGAAGGCAGGGATCACAGGAATGCTCTGTACCACGCGCTTGCACAAAATCTTCACCTTGGATGCTCTCCAGCACTGCTCCCTTCAGTCCCCCTGGGGAAGCTGCATCAGGCAGAGGGACCTGGGGACAAACCATCCCTCCAGACCTGCTGATGATCTTTGTGTGCAGCTTCCTCCAGCCATGGGGGTGAAATGGAGGGAATTCCACCAGGGACATGAACACCCAGGTGATGAAGCCTCCCACCCACTCTCCTACCAGCGAGACAAGCAAAGCCCACGAGAGGAGCACACTGTAGACACCAACTTCTGCAGCCAGCAAAGAGGTGGCAGCTGAGACAATCTGCCGGATGCTGGCAGGGTAATTTGGTTGAGCGGATGGCAATGTAAGGGTAACATACAGGAATAGTCATGCTGTGCTTTATTTTGTCTGTCAGCACATACACATGCATGGGAGGGAAGGAGGAGTGGGCACCAAACAAACAGGCAGTCAGACCCCAGAAATCCCATCGCGCTGTGCAAAGGGGCTGGAAACACGCGGTGGACTTGCTGACGAGACATACCTTGAGCTGGTAGTACTTTTCTGTACGCAGGGCCAGGATGCGCTCGATTGAATACATGTCATCCGGTAGCTCGGTCTCTGCCAGCTCCGTGCCAAAGGACTGTAACATCTGTGCAATTTCCTTCACGGTTAGTGCAAAACTCTCTATTGCCTGGTGGGAGACAATAAATGCAATCAACCTGGGATTTGGGGTATTCCTCGAGCTCATTAGGAGCTGGTGAAGAGCCAAGGCTGTGATCTGCAAGGGAGCCTAACAGCTTGCTCCGAGAGAGGTGGGTGGGATGTCCACTGCAGACAGAACTGGCGTGTGCTGCGGTGCATTAGCTGGTGGCCACCAACTCATAGCTAGGTGGCTTTTAGTGCAGCTTGAATCCATAACAGGGCTTAAATAAGAACAGTATTCAGCACACTTTGTTTTCCGCTGCCTGTTCTTGTGCACTCTTGAGATTTTTTTCCTACCACATACTGGAGATCTAAAGCAGAAGCCACTATAGGATCCATCTCACAAATTCCTGTCATTCCTCTTCTATTATCCTTCTCCTCTGGTTAACCCACACAGGGAACCACCTCCAGGCAGTAAGGCTTCGGAGATGTGTCTGGCTTCTTGGTGATGGATGTTCCCAGCTTTGCAAGCCCAAATGGTGGGTTATGGGCAGCCTGGCACCATGGCCACCCATCCACAGCTTCACCAAGAAGACAAAGGAGAGAGCTGAGCAATGTTCTGGAGACAAACTGGAGACAGCGGGATGGAAATGAGTGCTGTTGGTACCCCCCAGCCGGTGGGAGCTCTGGCAGATGGCTCCCACACCACTGGGCAAGGTGGGGCTCTCCCAACCCCGCTCACAGCTCCAGCTATGCTTTTGAGAATGAGTTAATAAACTCCAGTGTAACTCATCACATTTATATTTTCTTTAAACAGTATGTATTTTCCACGGAAATTTCAGGTAATGTTTCATGAGCACACTATGCGGGAATTTTGAGAGACACTTTTCATACAGACACTTCTCTATCATACACAGCTACAGTCTAGAAACTACCTTTTTCTTAGATTAACACTTTTTCACATTCATTTTGTCTTTTTTTTTGTCTTCAAGTGTGAAAGCTACGCTGTTATCGCTTTAACACATCATGCAAAAGAACAAATCTAAGAGCCAAAAATTTAAAAAATGTGTTAATTTGGCAGTGCATCAGTGTAAACTGGCACGGAGTTAATGGCACGAGCAATAGCTTGAGTTATTCCAGCTACAACGTCTTGTGCTTTTGTCTTCATACGGAGTGCCACGTCTGCTGGTGTGGATGATGTTGCAGGACAAGAGGCACTAAAATGCCCGGTAAATTTTATATACGTGCTTGGATTTGTTGAGAAGGTAACTGGGAATTCAATCTGCCGTTAATCTGGGAGACAAAGTCCCAGTGAAGACCAAGAGGGTACAGGAAGCATAGAAACACATGGCAAGGCACAGCTCAGGGAATTAAATGCCTGATTCCTGGCAAAATTAAAGGAAAATTATTGCAAATAAAGAGAGAAAAAAAAGGAAATTTACAAAATTATCTGCATTCGGTCAGCGTGCAGAAACCAGCCTCATCACTCTGGTTCATGAATACATTTGTGATATTAATCACATGAAGCAACCATTATTTAAAAAAAAAAAAGCCTACTTTGTATCTACCATTAAGGGAGTTTTAATAAAGAAGACAGATCTTCTGGGAGCAGTTCAAAAGAAGCCTGAGGGAGTTAATCATCCATTTCCCTTATAAACCCCTCACGTGCCTAATGCCACTCGACTCCTTTGCAAATCTGATCGAGGAAACGTAGTTGGCTTCAGGGGTTACTTTCAGCTACCCACTGCTCACCGCCTTACTGAAAACCTTCCTCGATCAATCCCGAACACCCAAGAGCCCAGTGCTCAGCCTGGGTACGTACAGTCCTGAAGATGACCCACTCGCTGTGGCAGTACTCCAGGGTGCCTCCGAACTCCGGGGTTAATTGCTGTTCATCAATGTATGTCAGCAGGTCGCTAACGGAGCTCAGCATAACAACCTGCAAACAAGGCAACACCATTAGTGGGCTGATCATCACTTCCACCCAAGTCATACACAGATCAAGCCTACAAATCTTTAATGTATCTAAAAATCTACATATTGCTCTACAGCATGGCTTTCTTCTTATGATCATGGCTTAACATGGCTTTTATTTGGTGTATTTGACCATTTTTGTAAGCCAACCCTGATGTCCCAGGTGCTTTCTTCCTTAAATGCAAAGCACAGTGAGATGCTGCAGCATCTGCCTGCAGAACAGAGCTGAAAGCAAAAAGTAATGCAGATTTTTGGAAGAGATTACCAGTAATCTAGAAAAAATATACACATTTTAATAAATTATGAAGTGTCGGCCAATTTCACATAAATATACACTCATCAGGTTTTGTGTGTCTTGATCTGCCCTGGCATAAGTCATGAATTTTCAAAACTCTGCAAATGGCCATCACTTTAGAGTGAAAAATGCAAAGTTTCTGAAAATTGTATTATTTTCTAAAGGAAAACATTACCTTGTGTTCTTGTAATTGCATCAACTTCAGATTTTCTCTTAATTATTCCTATTATGTCTTATAATCAAGGTGGCTTTAGAAGTCTGGGAAACTTTGATTTGAGAATACAAAACCATTTCAGTTGCTATTACAGAAATAAAAAAAAAAACTTATGGTTGGTATGGAGTTTACACTGAGATGGAAATGGCAATTATGGGTGGAATTCATAGCAAAAGCTTCCCTAGACATATACTTTGTCCTTTCAGACATTAAACAAATTCCTGAGTGTGGTTTTATCCTCCGAAGAAGCACGGAGCCTACGTGGGGGATGAGGACAAGCTGAGAACCCCTACTACCATGGACATGGTTTGTGGGGAGCAAACAGAACAGGTATGGTGGAGAGACATTTGGTGGAAATAGGGCACTTCTGGCAGAGACGCTCGGGTTACTCGTCACATAGGTGCCTGCAGAGTGGGACACTGCCACCCCCAACTTGAGGGCAGCCTCCGATCACACACAAGCACAACACCTCTGCACACTCGTACCGGTAACTTGAGTAGAAAATCCTCCTGACTGAACCGAAATCCAATGTCAGTGAAGGTTCGCTGGAAAAACCCCGTGGGACGAAGAACCATCACTAAGTGCAGGTTCCCTGGGAAAGATGCCTGCAAGGAAACGGAGAGGACATTCAACCTGGGGACATGGCAGGTCCAACAACGGCTTTCAAACACCTTGAAAAGAGGGGAAATTGTTCAGATCTTTGTATTTTTTTCAGATTGTCCCTCACAGCCTTTTCTTATTTTCAAAACAGGAGGGAGACACTGGTTTAGAGATGTTGGATGTAACTGCAGGAGGGTTGTCCAGTCCCACTTCCTTTTGGAGCTGGCAGAGTTCGGCCATGCACCTTGGAGGGCCACTTTTTATAAATTTTAAAACTATATATTGTGTTCAGCATTATAACTTGGGGAGTGAAATCCTGATTTAGCAGGAAACAGAGGGCTGGAACACCAAGAGGGATGACAGACAGATTGAGGAAGCAAAATTTATTGCCAAACTCACTAATGATCCCATAACTGCATCAAGCACTCTCTTCTTGTCCCTGGCAATTACCAGGCAACGTTTAATTTGTGGTAAGAATTTGGAACTTCCTGTCTATGCTGCTGGAGCCTTTTTTCAAGCATATGGTTGGCAGGTGTGTTTTTAAATAGATCTGTGAAAAGGGTGCTTGAGAATGAAAAAGAATTTTTAAGAAAGTAGGAGTCAGATCATTAAATTATAGATAAGTGCATGATGCAAAGACTTGAGTTAATTAAGACATATGGTTTATTCCAAGATCCTGCCAGGCCAGGTTACATTTCTCGATATATTCCTCCTTACATTATCCTCCTCCGTGAAACATCACAGTAGTATCTATACCAAGGGTGAGAGCAATGAACGCGTTTAGGTATTTTGCACTGCAGGGCACTTAATCTGTGCCTTCAAAACAAAGTTCACTCCCGTAAACGTGCATTAGTGTTGTTCAAAAAAGCCATGATTTACAGTTAAGATCTGACATCCATGCACTGCATTGTAACCCATTCGCTCGTGTAGGAAAGGTGAGGTTGTGGCTTCCATTGCCCATGGTTCCACTGGCTTTTTAATGGACAGCAACTTTTAGGATCATATAAGCCACATCAATTCAATATATTGATCTGCTGTTATTTTAAGTAGGAGCAGGAAAAAAAAAAAAAGAATGTGAATGAAGTGCCAAATTCTAGCCTTTGGAAGTCAACAAGAATGGTGCCAGGGACAAAGAGCTGGCATTAGAAACAAGAGCAAACCATGAAATAACGGAGACGTTTGTGCTGGCTCCAGGCCCTGGGTGCTGTACCTCTGTTACACAGCCCCTGCTTAGCACACAACGTCTCTGAACCAGCTGCCACCCCCAGGAGCACAGAGATGGCTACAGCCACAGGACCCAACCCCATCAAACCTGCAGATGGGCTAAAAGTCTAAACCTGGCCATGAAGCGACTAGACCTTCACAGCTCTGAGATAGGTCTTGCCCAAGAAACTGTAGGTGAGAGGCTGCAGGAGGTCCACATTCAACACCTGTTTAACTACCTCTACAAGGAAGCTCAGCTCTCCTGCAAGACAAGCCCAGGCAGGCCTTCCAACAGTCCAGCTACTAGACACAGCTTTGAAGAGAAACCCATCTTGGAGACCCTGCTCAGCTCAGGATTTTTAACTTGAGCTTTCCCTATTACTAGAAAGAAAATAATCCACAGGCTACCAGACATATTCAAGGAGTTGGACTGGTTCCTCACTTTGAGAGGAATCTCTGCCTGGGATGCAGAAAACCTTCACTGAGAAAAGCACCACCAGAACTGGCACGAGCTTGTAGACATTTTGAATGAACTGAAAAGTTACAGCATTAATATTTCACTGGAAAGTCTCTGGCAGGCTCAGCACTCATCCCCCAGTGCATCCCAGAGAAGCTGGCTGCCTCTCCCACCTCACCATGATGGCTCTCCACTGGACCCAGTAAATGCTGCTTTCGCTCTTTCCAAGCCTGCTGGCTGACCTGGCTAGTCCTTGACACTCTTCATACTTCAGCACATCGCACGGCACTAGGACATCCCAGGAAGAAACTGTCAGTCTGCATTCATGGCAAAGTTGTGCCCATCATGTGTCATTCCCTCATGCTCACCCTTATGTCCATGTTTGCCTCATTTTATACCCTGGTCATTTCTCAGTGGGCATTTCTTTGCAGACAGGACAACAGTAGCATCCTCAAACAAGGTTTCAAAGATACCACCAAGGAGCCACCACAAGCTGCAAACCTCAAAAGACAGGATGGTTTTGCTCCAAGACAGGCCCTGCGCCCCTGGTGTTAATGGCTCAAACTGACTTGAACCAAAGCCCTGTGAAGCCAATGGTCTTACAATGCTTTAAAGGAGCTTGGAGGATGCAATTTTAGGTCCTTCTGCATGGTTATGAGTGAATCTAAAAGTCTGGGGACGGTCACTGTTTCCAGCTCCAAAACACAACATTGTGTTTAGGTCTCTGAACTTTGGGCTCCTACCTTGACCCCCTCCTGAAAAACGCTTCAGGTGTATCTTTGAGAAGAATAACCTGCCAGAGATTCATATTCCCTTGGTCTTATCTCATTATACTTCTCCATCCTCTGGCCCCTTTAACCCTGTTTGGCACTTCAAGCAGACATGAGTCTACTTTGTCCTCTCCTGCTCCTTCAAGTCCTTTTTGACATGTACCCCTTACATGCGGAGCAGACTCCCTGGAGGAAGGGCCTGGGTCTCCAAACCATATCATTCCACAGGAACCTGCAGGCTTTGAATATCTTCTCCTATGAGCCCTTGGGCAGGAAACCCAGAGCTCCAAGAAGATGGAGCAGCAACCAGGAGGCAAGCAGAGCCACCTGCCAAAACTACAATGCAACAGCAGTAAGATGTGAAACATCTCTCTGAGAGCAAAGGTGCCTTTGGCTTCATGAATGCAGGATGCCAACATGTTCCACACAACATAAAAGACCATAACCTGGCACTCATGTCCTTCTGCCACACTGGCCACAAGGGCCAACTCTTCTTGGATACAACTTTATGCTCCATACACACACAACTCTGTCCCTTTTGCTCTTGATGTGTTTCACCTCAGGGGCAGCTGGGTTTCCAGGAGAGATAATTTGATTTCCATTCCGTTTAGAAAGTGTTTGGGGCATTTTCAGCTGATCTTATACATACAGGATCAAAGTCGGCACTTAGGAGCAGCTACAAAACAAGAAATACAGCTTTGCAAATGATACCTAATGTATTTCAAGCATGGGAAAAACAAATAAGCCAAGAAATAAGCTTGTAGAAAGACAGCCGCCAATCAAACCAGGTCCTGTGCACTCTTACAGACTTAAGCCAGAGGATGAAGGATGATTAAAAATATATATACATATCTATCTATCTGTCTGTAAAGGTAGACCAGTAATTCCTCAGAGATCACATTCCTGAAGGGACCGCATCTTTTTTAACCACTGCTACAATTCCAGTGCTTCTAAGGGCTGAAGTGCAGACAAGTTACCTGCAAACTGAACTCTAATGATACTGAAGGTACTGCTGGAAGAAAAAAACCTTCCCCACGATATATTCAAGAAAGCAAAGGCAAAAGGGTCCTTAATCTCGCCTTCTGTTTTATCTTATTATTTAGATCACTCTAAAGTATCTTGTGCATATGACAAACTTGGGATTATGTAACAAAGCACCTACAAGAACCCTCCAAAGCCTTCGCCTTCTGCTATTCCTCTGCAGCGCTCGGGGAAAGGCAGAGAACTACCGGTGCAATTCCACTAAACCAGGCGGTTGGCAACATTTCACTACTATTAACTCTCTCACTGACCAAAGACCCTGCTCAGAACATTCCTCCCCTTCCAAGGACACAAGCGTGCGCACCTTAAGGCCCTAGTTCAGCAACTTGTTCAAATGCAGGCTCAACTATAACCACTTAGAGAGCCCAGATACAATCAAGAGAGATGAACTGGGCTAATACAGCACAAGCAAGGGCATGCACTGAAAGCATCACAGTTATTACCTCCTCAGTGAAGTACATCCTGATGCAGCTAATGTGATTTTTTTCCCTAATTTTAGGAGTTCACGTTTTAGAGGATGCTCTCCCCTGCAGTTCACTGGGGCATTCAGGAGGTGGGAAATCAATAAGCACAAAGAAGCTGCAGCGTCTGCCGCTAAGTTTGTTTCTGAGCAATGGAGGCCGAGGCCAGCGGTCCTCACACCGGTGCCGGGGTGAATGACTTTCTGCTGTCCCTTAAAGGAAAAGTCACCTCGCACGTTGCCAACCCCAGCTTCCACCCCCCCCCCGGCGCCAAAAGGACACTCCGAAGCCCTCTGCTACCTCTATTTCAGCCGGCTGCGCAATCCAGCCCCGAAGGCGCTTCTGAGCATCGCCGGCGCACCGCCGCCACCCCGGGCCCGGCGCTGCGGGAGCCGTCCTCCCGCCGCAAGGCAACCACCGAAGCCCTCCCCGCCACACTCCCGGGAAGCGCCGGAGCGAAGCCCTGCCGCTGCCCCGCGCCCGCAGCCGAGCCGGCGGAGGGTGCTACCGAACCCCCCGCGCCCGCGCCGCCCAGTTCAACCAGCATCCCCGCTGCCCGCATCCCCCCTCCCGTCCCCGCCCGGCTCCCCGCGGCCTGGCCGGCCGCCGCCCCCGCCGCCGGGCCCGCAGCGC
>JAVSBS010028576.1:0-10235 GCA_033124195.1 Coracias cyanogaster
GACGGAGGACTGGAGGCCGGGAGGACCGCGCGGCGGGCGGGGCCTGTCCGGGCGGGGCTCGGCCGGCGGAAGGCGGCGGCGGGCGGGGTGCGGAAGATGGCAGAGGCGGAGGCGCAGCTGCTGCTGGCCGTGGGGCTGATCGGTGAGGGGCCCCGGCCCCGGGCAGGGCCGCTGGGGGCTACGGGAGGGCCGGGCCGGGGCTCGGGGCCGGCGGGAGGGGCCCGGGTTAGCGGCGCCGGGCGAGCTGCGGCCGCGGGGCCTGTGCCGGCCGGGCGATGGCAGCCTGCGGTTGTGCCGGCGGTGCCCGCTCGCCCATCCCGGCGTCTCGGTCCGCCTGTTGCGGAGCTCTGCCCAGCACCGCTCGGCCAGAGTGTCTTAAATTCACGGCTGCTGAGGTTTCTGGTGTGAAATCAGAACTAGGAAAAGCGGGGGAAATCGTGAATAAGCAGGTCTGGGTGACTCTTGGTCAGTGGCTTGCTCCTGTGGATGTGTATTCAAGCCCCTGGTTGCCCCTCGTGAAGCAGGTCAAGAGTGGGTATTTATTAACATTTTAAAAATAAAAACTGTAGTGCAAGTGCTGCCCTACAGCACTGAAACCATAGCGGCAGGACTGGATGCCTAGGGTCAGGGTAGGGTGGAATTTTAATCTGATTCCAGGAAACAAACCTGATTAACCCATCGATTTACTTCCTTGCTGCTGTTTGGCATTCTCACAGTGAACATCTTTCCACCATAGAAAAAGACACCAACGGAGATGCTTTGTGGGTTTGGTGTTATCCGTCCGTAACAGCTGAACTGAGGAGACTATTGCTGCGGAAGTGCTGCCTCACAGATGAAAATAAATTGCTTCATACGTTTGTATTTGGCCAGTATAAAAGGTCATGGTTCTACATCACAACTGTGGAAGTTCAGGATTCGCCAGCCTTGAAAAAGGTAAGACTTGGCCAGCTGGTTTTTTGGAAGAGTGCAGGGGAGACTTCTGCAGAACTCCCTCTGGCAGTTGCAGCAGTGTTTTCCTGTAGTATGCTATGAGGAGAGGGTTGGAAGTTCTGTGAACAGGCTGCCCAGGGAGGTGGTGGAGTCATCATCCCTGGAGGCGTTCAGAAATGGGTAGATGTGGCGCTTGGAGACATGGTCTAGGGATCAGGGAGATGTTCAGAGAAGGTTGGACTAGATGATCCTAGAGAATTTCCAGCCTGAATGATTCTATGAAATGCGTCTCTTACCTGACTGCCTAACCAGTCTGCACTTTTTGTTTTTCACTAAGATATAAATGGGATGGAATTGCAGAGAATTGGATGCAATTGCAGAGAATTGTTACTTATAATTCAAATTCTTGGTATTAAAATGGAAATGGTATTTCATGCCATTATTTCTAGTTATTTTGCATTTTGTATTCAGCAATTCTTTTATATTTCCTTTTGTTAGAAAAGCTCTAGAGAGTGTCTTTCATAGTGTCCAGAATCTTGTTCATATAAAACTTGATAGTTTTTCCTCTTTACCAAAGGGTTGAGTTATGTAGGTACTTTTTCTGCTGCACTGATAACTGGAAGACTGCAAATATGTTTGTATCTCCTCTACTTTCCCTGTTATAAAGATCATGAAATTATCTGTTAAGTTTATTCAGTTTTCGTATTTCATGCTATATTGTTAAGTAGAAAAATAATGTGGTAATTTTGCATGCCCAGAGCAGAATGTTTCTCGCCTTTCCTCACTCTGAGCTTACATCTCCTATGAACCTTAATGGTATAAAAAAAGTAAAATAATGTGTCCCAGCGCTGTCTCTGACAGTGGCAGTGGGAGATACTATTTAAGGATGACACATGAGTCCGGCTGTTGTCTTGAGACTTTTAGTCTCATATTGTTCCAGCCCACAATCATTTAATTAAGGAAGTTAAAGAGTATTTCTGTTTGTGGGCCTGCTTTCTGTGAGGTTTTTTTCCCATCTCTTTCTAAATACACCTGTGCTGTCTGCCTCCACAGCCTCCTTTGGCACCAAACTCTGCAAGTTTCCTACCTGCTGTGGGGAAGAAAAATGCCTTTCTCTCTTTTAAAATAATCTATGAGGTTAAGGAAAGCACCTCTTATAGAATAAGTTGAGCAAGAGTTAGTATGTGCTAGGGTTGACTCAGTGGAAATGAGTCCCACTGGTATCTGTTAACCAGACTTTTTCTGCCGTTAGTATCTTGAATCTGCTGCTACCACTCACTTTTTCTCAGTTGAAAAACCTTGACAGAGTACCGCAGTAAGTTTATTAATGAAAAAGACTGTTCATACAGAGTCATTGAATAAGCTGTGTGTTTTTCTGTGTGTGTCTTACCCAGGTGACCCACTTCTCCATTGTTCTGACAGCCAAAGACTTCAACCCAGAGAAATACGCAGCCTTCGCTAGGATACTGTGCAGGTCTGTATAACGGCTGGTTTGAGGTACTGCTGCGTGCATGATTAGATTGTGCCAAGGCAAAAGATGAAATTTTATTGGGTTGTGTTTGCATTTGATCTAATAATCTGGTGGAAACCCGGTCCTACAAACCATCAATCAGATAAGCTGAAATCAAGGATTTATATAATCTTGAGTTCATGCAGTAAGGGTTGGGTGAATTCAGACACCCAGTAGGTTTTACTGTCTCTTCTCCATACACACACCACCACCCACCCATTCATTTTCTCCAAGAACATATTTTTTAAAAGTATAAACATTTGGGAAGAGGTCAGTGCTGTGTAGTCAAAGATCACCGTGTGTACAGTGCACAACTTAAATCCCTACCACAGATGCTTCTTGCAGCTCCTCTGAACTAAGCACATCACACAGGGATGTTTTTGCTTTTCCTCTAGGAAAATGAGAGCCCTCTGCCTCTTGAGGTCTGTGGCTCTGCCGTCTCCTCCTCTGCTGTCCTGCTTTACTCGCTTTCCTCCATGTCCCCACTCTGATCTTTCTCTGCATCTTCCTTTGCTTTGCCTTTAGTTCTGAAGTTAGTTGGGTCCCGGTTCTTGATACGGAGAGTATTTCCTGAGATTTTGCAGCTAATTGGGTGTAATTGTGAGGTTATTGTGTCACAGTCTTGGGAATGCCGTCAGGCTTACCAGTTCTACAGGGTATTGAAAAACTGAGGTGGTTCTTTTTCACTGATGTATGAAATACTGAGATTCACTGTGGATCGTGTTCATGCTGATTTATCAGATAATATTCTTTTCAAATTCAGAATGGATTCCTTTAAACATGGTAATTGAGTTTCAAATGTGACATAGCCTTGTATTATAGCTAATATGGAAAACAGATCATTGAGAGCTTGAGTGCTCTTCCTCATGTACCTTAGCCTGTAAAATAGGTTCTGGTGTCTCTCTGCTGTCTAGAAGACAGCTAAAAGTGCATGGGGCTTGTTGGTGTGCGGTTGTTTTGTGTTGCTGTGGTGGTTTTTTTAATGAGTATCAAGGACATATTCATAGTTTTCTTCCATCATTTAACAAAGTACAGAAGAATGGCTAATGATACTTGGATAAAAAATGAAAAACTAGTCACATGGTCTGCATGTAACAACAGGAGATATTACAGAAGTACTACTACTGCAGTAATTGCTTTTTCATAAAGCAGGTACCTTCTAAGTCTGCAAAGAATCCTTAGTGGGGACATGTGCTTCCACCTTTGTGCTGTGTTTCTATGTTGGTACATGTTGATTCTTCCATAAAATAGGAAACTCAAATAAAAATACAAGGTAGTTCTTTATCCTAAAAGACAGACACAGGTTTTGTGTACATGTTGAAAGACTTGTAGTTTAGTATATAAAACTACAACCTGGTCTGCTGGTACCAATTGCAGTCAAAATACTGAATTGTCTTCTTTTCACACAGAATCTACTTGAAACATGGAAGTCCAGTTAAAATGATGGAGAGTTACATTGCAGTCCTTACAAAGGGGATCTGCCAAAGCGAAGAAAATGGATCTTTCCTCAGCAAGGATTTTGATGCTCGGAAAGCTTATCTTGCTGGTTCCATCAAAGGTTAATTAATACCAGAAGTCTCTATTCTGATTTAATTTGTACAATATAAAATACAGTCTGGTTTTCATGTGCACTTCAAGTAAATAGCATTAACGTTATTTTCTGTGCTCTTATTATTAAGCTTTTTTCAGAAAGCAAATGATAATATCAGCATGTATATCTTCTATAAAATAATTTTCTCCTCTTTTCTAGATATAGTGTCTCAGTTTGGAATGGAAACAGTTATCTTGTATACGGCACTGATGTTAAAGAAGAGAATTGTAGCGTACCATCCTAGAATAGAAGCTGTCCAGGAGTTTACCAGGTACTTTGTCAATCCCTGTATCTCCATCCATCCCCAAAAGTCCAACAAGTCTTGAACCTTCATTGAGAGAAATGTCTGTATTTTAGGGAAAAACATCTTTATTCAACTTGTTTATTGAAACCCTGCTAAATACCTCTTAAGGCTTTAGCCATATGTTCATCAACTCAGAGAAATTTAATTGTAGAATGAGTGATAAACTCTTCTTGCACTGATAGTAGAAATCTAACATTATCTCAATAGACATGAGGCCTAATTGTACCAGTTCTTTCTTACAACATGTATTTCATACTATGAAACTTTAATTAGTACAGGTAAAAGTCTATTCTGTGTTAAGTACCGATCTTGTTTCCCTAGGACTTTGCCTGCTTTAGTGTGGCATCGACAAGACTGGTCAATTCTTCATTCATACGTACATCTAAACGAGGAGGAAGTGGAAGCCTTAAAAGCCTGCACAGGTAGTGATCGCTTATTAATCGAAACTGAAATTAAATTTTGTTTGTATTTTTTATTCCTGCAATGTCTTGCACCAATGCTCTTTGAGGAGAAAATGGTTAATTTGCTATTAATACTTTTGTTCAAAGTTAAACCATGTCATTTTCTTTAGAAAAAGCAAATCAACTAAACAAGTGTGTTAGAAGCCACCTAGTTAATCTGGTGTTTTGGGGTGGATCCACTTCAGTCTACCCCTAATTGCAGATGTAAAGCAGCTTTGAGACTTTTCTGATGCTGTCATCAGAGGGACTGAAAGTCCTACTGTTGTACAGAGGCAACTCACTTTAGCTACTTGTTTCCCAACTTCTACACATAAGTAGGAACTTCATTTTTAGGATTTTTTGGGTTGCTTGTTTTCAGTTCCGAGCTCTGAAGTTCCAGGTTTTTATTCTGACTGCTGCCAGTGAAGTCTCTGGCTTCTAGTCACAGGTGAACTTCACCAGCTGTGTAGGAGTCTGATCTGTGTGACACATCGCTCTGTGTGTGTAGTGCTTCGTGTGTAATGCAGGAAGAGGCCCTTGGTTTCTGCAAAATGTGGCAATTAAGAGGCTTCTCTACACAGAATAATGAGCAAGACGACTACTCATTTTCAATATTTCTACTGCATTACCAACAGGGCTTGTTTCAGCTCACTAAACATCTTCCACAGGGAAAAGCTGCTCTAAGTTTGCTCACCGGGCATGCCACAAATACGAAAATCTGCTGGTTTTATTTCTCTGTTTCCATCTAATACAGACTTAGTGGTGAGGGGCTCCAGAGTGGAGATTCTTTTAAAGAGGAAGTTCAGTGGCTTTTTCATTTGAAAATGAATCATTTTAGTAGCAAGGTAGGGAGAAAGTTTAAAATGCCAAATTTTTGGTAACCTTTTTATATTGCACGTAGAGTTAGCAGTTCATCTGTGTTCAAGGTGATTTTGAAAGTTGATTTTTTTTTAAGCTCCTCAGAACTGAAATATTCTGCTGGACAGGCTTGATAAGTGACTGATGATATCAAGAGAACAACCTCCTGCGTGCAATGAGTATTGTCAGGTAGTCTTAGAAAGGACTTTAGAACTGTAATTTTCCACAGTATCTTGGTTTTGATTTGGTTTTGTTTATGAAGATCCTAATCTTACCAAAATTCTGCTTTCTAGGTTACATTGCTGGGTTTACAGATTCTGAAGTGAACAGTAGACCAGACCTCTACGATGTGTACGTGAATTTGGCAGATAGCGAGATCACTGTTTCCCCTGTAGTAAAAGGTTGGTTGCTTTTTATATCTTGGATTTAGAAGCCGCTTGTTCCTGAGTTGATAGCAGTTATTGAACCTCGCTGTAGCTCAGGTGATCTTGAGCCTTCCTCCATCTAGGTTCTGGAAAGTCAATGTGTAAGCTTCTGTCTTTCCATTTTATGGAGACCCTGGAAGACCAGTGAAAGTTGAGATTTGGAAAGATGTGCTTCACCTTCCAACAAATGTACAACTGAGATTTCAGAACATCCATATTAGACAATTACATAGAACAGACATTCAGCTGAATGCAGGGATTTTACCTGAATCTGTAGGAACGCATTGCCCTAAATACTTGGTGATTGGGGACTATTGGAAAGGGAAGCTTGCGTGTGGCTTGTCATCTCCTTAGGTCCACTTCAGAGGTAGACAGTTTGCCTGTGCTGGCATGGCTGTTGATATGTCGGGTTACTGCCTTTACTAGAAGGTTTCAGCTGGCAGTTGTTGCTCGCACGCATTTCTAGGTGTCGCAGAAATGGTCATTTTATGTGAATGTGTGCTGCTTTTTTTCACCACCCCCCCTTACTCAGAGGCAATGACAATGGGAAAACTTCACAAAGAAATTGGACAGCTGATTGTTCAATCTGCAGAAGATCCAGATAAATCGGACAGCCAAGTCATTAAGGTGAATATATTTTTATTTTTAAATCTAGTTAAATTACTTCTGTTGCTAAATCTTGGCGGAACAGGGGAGTAGGACAAAGCTTGTCCCTGGGAGTAAGTTGACCTCTTGTACCCGCTGGTGTTTTGCAAATAAGCATTTTTATTCTTCATACGGGTTTTTAAGGATGACATCCTTGGTTTATATTACCTCTTGGGTAACCACATTGCTGAAGAAACTTTTAGGAGTTGTACTGATTATAAGACTTTCAGTAAAATTAGTTGCCCAATTTTATTGTACAAAGCATGTCTTTTGCTCAATATCTTGTCAATAGTACTGTCAATACCTTTGAAAAAGTCCTACTGAGATACGGCTTCTCAGTTATAAAGCCTGATTTTTATGGTTTTATCTGTTTTTTTGTTGTGTATTGATTTTCATTTCTTTTGTAAGTGTTTGTTAAAACACAATACCTAATACTGTATTCATGGTTCTTGCTTTTCTATCCTTCAAGGATATTTCTCTGAAGACAAAAGAAATCTTGGCTACTTTAGCCTCACTTACTGAGGTTTCTGACGGCAGTGAAAAACCAACCCTTAACCCAGAGGCCCTGAAACAAAAACGATTTCCACCTGCTACAGAAAACTTCCTTTTTCATTTAGCAGCTGCTGAACAAATGCTCAAAATCTGATTTTGATGTGCTGCGGTGTAATGGACCGATTCAAAGATACCGTCTTTGCCATACAGATAGGTATACCTGATATTTCATATGGGAAAATTAAAGGTATAAGAGTGAATGTCATATTTACCGTGATATAGTGCAGAATCTCAGAGCTTGATGTGGAACGTATGGAAGCATATTTGGGAACATTCCTGGTGTCATTATCTTCCCCAGCTCTTAACTTTGTATGGCTCCTGTATTTCATATCACAGTGCAGGTGCACGCACAAGTAGCACATGCCTGTGTGTCCAGGCTGTGCCAGGCATTGCTAGAGGGGTTCCAGATATCGGACAGCTCTGTTCTTGTTCTTATGTGTCTTCCTGAGGTCCTGGGGTCTTCTGGAGGCTGCAGCATAAGCGCTGTAAAACCAGCGCAGTGGGATACCCACTGAACATGCAGTTGGTCTGAGTGCTCGTTCTGGGCTTGCAGGTACGTCAGCCTGTCAGAAACTGCTCTTCTCTGAACTGCCTGATACCTGGAAGTCCCAAATAAATGGACAAGTTCTCTTCTTTCTACTTGAAAGTGTCTAGGTGTAAAAAAAAAAAAAGGATGACTGGCAAAATCTGACGTGGTAGCCTTAGTATAAAAAGGAAGAGGTATTTTAAAGCTCAAGTGGGAGTTGAGCACCTCTTTTGGCCTATTGCCTTAGAGGTTCCCCCCTTTCACTCCTTCCCATGCGTCTGATGGAGGGAAAAGAGGAGACGGTTACTAAATGTAAAATGGGCCTTCCTAGAGGGGGTCACAGACAATTGTTGCTTTACAGCTGGAGTCATTTAAGAAGTTGTTTTTTAGGGTTCTCTGCTCAGAAGATATTTGGCCATTCATTCCTGGTGCTGCAGGCAACAGAAAATCAGATGAGTTAAAGCTTAATGGAATAGAAATGTTCGAATGGCCAGATCCCACAGGTGGAACATCAGCCTCTTAAACTGCTTGAGCTGTAACACGGGTGCTATCTGATGGTGCTCTGTGTTGGCTAAATCTAGATAGAAACTTTTGAACTAATAGAGAAAACGGGGAAATAGTTTAGAGAAAATTAAATTTGCCTACTCATTTGGTTGCCTAGCCATAAATCAAGAGTTGGTTTGGTTTTTTTTCATTGAGCAGCCTGAAACTAAGTACTTTGTAATCTTCTGAGAAGAATTGAGTCTTTGTAGGGAAATAACTCTGAGCCAAACAATCTGTGTTTCTTCAGAAGTGTCCACAACAAATCAGTCAATTCTGCAGTAGCACTTTGTTATATGAAAAAAGAACCTTTTTCCTGGCCTTTGTACAGACAGGCTGTAGTATGTGGTTTTACATAGAGATTTTTATACTTATGATTAAAACTTTAGTAATATTTATATTGTTAAATAATTGGATGCTTGCTATTCCAAACCTGGTAGAGCTCATTGATAACTACGTGCAAGCAATATTGGTGTGAAAAAGGGTCGTCCTTGCTATGTATCATACGTTAGGGAAATCTCTTTCAGACTGTGGATAAGGAGGGTGGCATCTGTGTATAAAATGGCTAGTTGGTAAATGAAAGTGCTTCAGAATAATCCCCTATTTTCAGGGGTGTAAAATTCTACTTTAAACAATGCAGTTTAAACACAGGAAAGTGTGCTTTTTTTTTTTTTACTTTTGAGAAAAGTACTGCAATTGCCTTCATTCACCTGCAAGTGCTCTGCAGCTTTTTTCCCCATTTGCCCATTAATGTTTTTTCTTAATGGTTCTCTAGTATTGCTGCTTTTTTGGGGGGGAACTTTTACAACAGTTGGAATAGCAGAACTGCAAAATTAAGCTGAAAATTCCATTCAGGACCTACTTTAAAGGCCGCTGAAATGAAAGTCTTTCACCTGAACATGCTTTCAGTCAGCTGTCTTAACACCATGTTGTAACAGTGAAGAAATTCACTTAGTTTCTTAACAAAAAGCCTTAAGGTTTATCATTAAGGTGTATGGGTGTTAGAGACAACCTCATAAAGCAGAGAAGCTCAGTTCCAGACTAAGTATTGAATGGTCACTTTGCTTTTTGTTTTGGAAATGTTTAAGTTAAGAATATTGGTCTTGTGATAGATCCTGTATTCTGACGTTTGTGCGAAACAAATGAAACATAATTTTGCACTCAAGGAACTGGACTCATAGCATGCTTATGCCTATTAAAAAATCCTGAACAGTCTACCCTTGAATTTACGTAGATTTATTCTTGAATAGTTATGACCACTAAGTCACGGGTCTTGGCTCTTAATTTAGCAATACTGGGATTAAGCTAGAGCTTGCTGTTTAGGTCAGAAATGTGCTATTACATGTTCAAACAGTTTTGTCATCTTTTTCGTCAGCACTGTGAAAGAAGTATCAGCCTCCCTCAGCTTCAGTACTTTCAAAGGATTGTCTTAGTGTACTTGCATTAATGACTTTTGACACTATTTCCTCTCAAAAAGGTTTAGAATGAAATAGAAAAATCTGGAAGGTCAGGACAGGGAACGATTTCTGCTTATTTTGCACTTCCCTTTCCCCAGGATGCACACAAGAGACTGTGTGTGCAGTTGCTGGTTTTGCAGAGTCAGATGATATCCTCTCTTCTTCCTCCTAGAAGCAAAGACTGTGTAAAATGAAACTGCCATTCCTGCTTTCTCGATGTGCTGCCTTTTTGTTCTTGGGTAAGGAAGAAGTGGTGGATGATGGTCAATCTGCTAAGAGATGTGCCTCCAAAAGGCATCCGGTACATAGAATAATGGAAAGCCTTGAATTCAAATGAAAACTGTAGCACTGCTCCTTTCTCAGCCGAGGGAAAAGGTTCTCCCCCAGCACCTGTGGTACCTGCATTAAAGCTCTCAGCTGCACCTTGCTCATAGGTAAGGGCACATTAACCATATCC
>JAVSBS010028576.1:10259-20479 GCA_033124195.1 Coracias cyanogaster
TAATAGAATCATTAAGGTTGGAAAAGGCCTCTAAGATCATCAAGTCCAACTGTCAGCCCAACGCTACCATGACCACTAGACCACATCCTGTAGAGAGCAGTAAGGTCTCCCCTCAGCCTTCTCTTTTCTAGACTAAACGGTCCCAGTTCCCTCAGCCATTCCTTGGAAGACGTGTTCTCCAGACCCCTCACCAGCTTAGTTGCCCTTCTCTGGACTGGCTCCAGCACCTCAATGTCTCTCATGACTGACACAGGACATCTGACAGCATCCATCTTAAGACTACAGGCTTTGTTTGCTTTCAATCTCTGACTGTTAAGAAGGCTAATGAGGACTCGTTAATAGTCTGGTGTGAGATGTTGTTTCAAGCAGTTAAATTTCTAGATAAAAAACAAGCCATAAGGCTCAGTGCAGGAACTTCACAGCTGCCTCATACTGCCTTGTGCCCATCCCTAGGCAGCTGGCTGGCTGGAGGCTGAGCCAGAGGGGTCTTTGGTCAGGTGAGGTCATTCCTTATAGCTGCCAAGTGATGGAGACTCAGGAGGAGACTCCAAAGACTGGGCCGCAGCTCCTTCCCCAGCGACACTGTGCGGCAGTGGCTGGTGTTCGCTGTCTGATAGGGAAGGAGCTGCAACGCAGGGCTCCCGCTTGCCTGCATCCTTCCTTCCTCTGCCCCTGTGGCCTCTGAGGAAAAATAACATGGCTGAGCTGCAGGCTTGAGGGTAGCACATGGACACAAGCTCTGCTGAGGAAGTGCTTTGATCTCGGTGTTTCCTACCGTAGGAGTGGCTGATTCTATTTTTTTTTTTTTTGAAGCTTACATGAAAGGGACATGGAAGCCTCATTGTACCTCCCTAAATATCAAGATGACAAGCTGGGTGCGTGGGGAACTGCTACTGTGCTGTACTGAGACATGTTCTCCTTGAAGCCAAAAGCTTCCACCTGTTGTAGTTTACACCTTAAACTGGTTCCACCACTAATACACTGTCACTGAACTCCCTGGTGGATGCCAGTGGCAGGAGACCGACCTCCCTGGGGCTGGTATGTTGTTAACCTGTTCCAAGTGTTCTCGCTTTTCCCTCAATCCCCTTCCCCTTTGGGAGCTGGTACGGACGCTTACGCCCGGACCGCGACATCGAGGCGTTTTCCTCTAGGTGCTGACCTGTGGTCCTGCCAACATGGTGCTTTTCTGCTTGTCCCAGTCTGGTTCCCCTCACTCATCTCATCCCTCTGGACTACCAGGTGTCTGGTCCTGGCAGTTGGAGTTTTAGTCTCGTAATGACGTTATTTTAAGACCAAGGATGCCAGGGCCTTTCTGGCAGTGTATTTTCCCAGCCCTGATTTGGGAAGCAGCTGAATCACCCAGGCTGAAAATTTAAATGGCAGGTGCCTTCCTCTTCTGGGAAGTTCTGGTTAGGGCAATAGAAACACTTCTGAGAAGGGGGGGAAAGAGGTATTTAATAACCCTGAGGGGCTGTGTTTAACATGGCACGTTTCAACTCGAGTATTCGCAAAGAAGCTGGTTGAGTTTGATAATGGGCAGCTGTAACAACAGACACTATTACCAGACTATTCCATAAGCCTTACTCACAGAGCTGTAATGACATCAATCTGCTTAAAACATCCAAGCGTGGTGCCAGAGAGTTTAGAGCTTGTCTAGTTACCATGACGATTCCAACTTCACAAAGTGTTTTCTTCAATTTGTTGGCTTTGCTCTACTGTTGGGGTTTGCGGGTTTGTTTCTTTTTTCCTCTTTGCTGCCGCTGTGGTTCATGTAACTAGGATTTCCTTTAGCCATTCTTAAATTCTGTTTTAAAAAGGAGCGAGGAGAGGTGTGGGTCCTCACTGTAGTGCCAAATAACATTTACTGAGAGTGGAATTAGACCCCACGTGAGTTTCCCTTTGGCATATTACTGAAATGGGGCTAATAGAGAAATGGGGTTTTAGAGAATTTAACTGTAGGATGTTAGCTGTGCTGCCGCTACTGAAGAGTTGGAAGGAGACAAACACTTCATTGAGACTATAAGCCCACTCCACCTGACCCTGTGGTGTCTGAGGAAAAAGAGCAAGGCGAGCCTAGTGCCCCATGTGTCCTCCCGGGTCAGGAGGGTGGAGGCTGCTGAGATCTTTTCTTGTGTCTCCTTTTGGCTGCTGTTGGAGGTGACATTTGGCTCGGCAGACCTTTGGCCTGACACAGTGCAATTGCTTTTATGTTGTTGATTCCGATGGGATTTTACGGTGTACTCAAGAACATGACCCCAAAGGCAAGGAGAAGGGATCCCTGTTCAGTAGGTGCAAATGATCCTTTACCTTTAAAAATTGAGTCCTACAGTGGCGTGGGGCAAACTCTGCCAGCTCACTTGGTATCTGTACTGTCTTCCTGGAGCAGCTTTACAGCTTGCTTCCACTCCAGTCACAGGTCCTTAGGGTGGGCTGCTGCTCCCCTGTCCTCTCGCCTTGTCTGACCCTTCCCTGCAGTCAGCTGTTAGAGGAAGGCTCAAAAAAGGCAGAACTCAAACAAACTGAACTCAACCCCCTACTTCCTGCTTTTGTTCAGTCCAAAATCACAGCAGGAACTGTTTTCCTGCAGGAGACCAGGCCTGCTGGTTTTCCTCACTTTGCTCTACGCTGCTGTCTTCCTGTAGGGATGGAGAGGGTTGGGAAACATTGGTTCCATCACACCATGAATAGGAATCTAACCCTCCAGCACCAGGACAGCAGTGACCCATGTATTGTGCTCTAAGGAAGTCAAATCATGACAGACTTTGCAGGCTGTACTTGTAAAATTGTTTCTGTGAAGGTGATTATTACATTATTTAGTGCATATTTATCCTTGTCACACACAGCCTTAGCAGCACCTCATGTAACATCTGCAGTGATCTTGGGACCATCTTCCCTAATGACCCCCACCTACAGTTACCATAACCAGAGGGTGTCCTACCACCCTTGTGGAGCTTTGTTCTACCTTGTTCCCCCAAGAGAAGGTCTGATCTTGATTTTTGTGGCAGGTGAGCAAAGCAGCCGTACTGGGCCAGGCCAAAGAGCTATTCAGCCAAATGCCATGTCCCAGTGGCCACCAAAAGCAGCCCTGAGAAGAGAGAGAGCAGGCAAATAAGCTATTTACCCCTTCAGCTCTTTGGTAGTATGGAGCTTAGGACCTTCTTTTGCTGGTGTAGTTTCCATTAATTTAGTATCCTTCAGTGGATTCCCTTTGATGGAAATGCCCGTTCTCCTCTTAAACTCATGTCATATCCATAATGCCCTTTGGTAAGAACTTCAAAGTTACGTGTTGAGCTCTCTGCCCCTACCCCTACTTCCACTCTTAGTGTTAACAGCCCACAGCCCAGATGTGATGCTGGATTATCCCCTTGGCCAAGCTCATTACTTTCCCCTTACCCGTTTGGTATTTCACCTGTTTTTACACCCGGTATCGTGAGCTTTTTCTGCAGCTTTTCACAGACAGCCCCAGTCCCCTGAAGAATTTCACATGACCACCAAAACTTATCACAGCACTGATCAACAGTCTAACCCTTATGCCACATCTCCAAAGACAGCTGCTTTTGCTTGGATAAACGCCATCAAGCTGCAAAAGTGGAGATTCCTCCCTGTCCACCCCAAGGCAAGAAAGACACAGTGGCTTCAGTGTAACAAGTTCTAAAGCTCAAGGGGTATCAGGCCTCCCAGCTCCTTCAGGGATGTCAAGAAAGCCAGGAGTCACTTTGTGGCCAAGTTTGACACCTGGTTCCTGAAGGTTTCTTAAACACCTGAATTCAACCAATATTATATTGCCATCGGGGTCGCTTTGTCTAATATCCCTCTAATGTCTCATCCTTGAAATGAGCGTTACCAAATACAACAAAACCTACAAATTCAGTACTCTGAGAAGAGCCAGCTTGACTTTACCCCCAGGACCACTGCTGTTAATGTCCTCACCAGCTGTGTTCCTGGAAAGCAGCATGTCAACAGCTACAGCGGCAGCAGAACAAACTTCTGTATTCAGTAGTCTTTTAATTAAGAAATCAATCACCCTGGGGAATCATACAGAGCACGATCTGTGACAAACGCTGGGTTACAGTCCTTTTGGGTACAAATACCATTTACAGCGTTTCGTTTTCTGTACAGATCTGCCTGCGGGCTGGGGCTTGCAAAATCTTTTTGCAAAGTCCTTTATAGACCGTTGTACAAATCTGGCACATGCACCACCATAAATTCACGATTCGATCAGTCACATGTGCCAGTTGAATTAGTTGATACGTTCGGAATTCACTTCAATCGAAGCATGAGTTTATATTTTACAGCCAATCTCTAAATTCCCTTGTTGTAGAATAACTTGGTTTCTTCTGTAGATGACAGAATTTCCGGTTCAAGGTCTGCTCGTTTTATCTGCAAGGGATAGAAAAAGGGAATCAACACCACTCTGTCCTAGAAAGTATACGCCAAGTCCTCTTTGCTGTGCTGAACTCTGCACAAAGTGAAATACTGTATTCAGAAGCAAGACTGTATGGGATTTGGGGTTCCTTATTCGGAAGTTAGAAGGATCTTCTTGTTTTAGTGCTTTTTTTTTTCCTCTCACATCTTCTACATGTGCACAGATAAGGGAAGAAACACATTTTATTTAAAATTAGGGGTATTTCTGGAATGTAATCAGAGCCTTAGTGACATTATTGCCGTTCACTGTAGAATCACAGAGTCATTTAGGTTGGAAAAGACCTTTAAGATCATTGAGTCCAACCGTAAATATATTTGGGTGACTCATTAAAAACAAAAAAAAAATTAAAACTCTGCTGTGGGCTGAGCAATTGGGAAGCTCAGAGGGAATCAACCAGCCATCCTCTGAGTACAAAATTTCTCACAAGTGCCCTCACTTATCTTCAGTTTACCCTTGTTGCCATGAGAGATTAAGAAATCTAGAAAGAGAGGTTACAGGGTCAAATGGAAGAAACCACTGAAAATTGCAAGAGCCCAGCCAGTGACTTTCTGGGAATAGTCACACAGTGGTTAGAAATGAGAGGAATTAAATGCAGAAGGGAATGCCAGGCTTCTCTCTCACTTTTCCTTCTCCAAAGCCCAAGGTTCAAGGGCTACGTTCTCCACTTAAAACCTGCCAGGAAGGCACGTGCTTTCCCAGGGAACAGCTCACGCTTCACGGTTCAGCAAGGCAGGTAAAGAGATGTCATCTGTGAGTTGGGTTCCCCTCTCTGATGAGCTTATGCTGACTTTGCACAAGAGAAAAAAGGTATTATCTACATCCCTTCTCCAGCAGGACTGAAAACGGTGCTGGAGGAGCCTTGGGTTTAATCTTTAATAGAGCTCTCCTGACCTTGCTTGCTTCAGACTGTTGTGAAAATCTGACAAATCTACACTGGGAAGTGTAAATATAAATACCACACATTGCACTTAGACCTAGCAAGTCCTGTATGCCGCTGCCCGGCACATGGGCCTTCACAAGCAGCCCCTCGCTACCCCATTTTAGATGCACAACCACATAAATCTATCGATGTTTTTCTATGGGGCCTTAAATCTGCTGGCCATAGTTACAGAATGACTATTTAATGTAATAATCCTAAATCAATACCTGTGGAAGGACTTACCTCCCCACACGGTGGGTACATGCTAAGTGAAACTGGCAGCATCCCTGCTAGTACTGATGTGATCGCAAGCATTCTCATTGAGGCCAAAGCACGTGGAGTTTTTGCAAGTTTTGCTCTGTCCAAGACATTGAAAAAGTAAATATGTGAGTTTGGGCTCAAAAAATAATCTGACAGTGAGAGAAAAAGGGCATTAGCTACTATTTTAGTGGTTGAAATTGCATTGACATTAGTAATACCCCTGCCTTACAAATCCTAAAAATGCTTATTTCCTGTGTTCTTACTCCTAACTTCCTGTTCTTTGCCTTTGTTTTGTATTTAGCTGCAGCATTTTCCAGATTATCAATACGGGATTAAGAAAGTAAGCAGCAAGAGAAGGTGCCTTAGTGCTTTGAAACGTCTTGGTTCTTTGACTAAGATTTTTCTTGCATTACCCTCTTTCCTCTCAGATTTAGCTCCCCTTGGCAGTCCTCCTTCGCCTTGTGCAAAAATTTATAACTCGATATGTACTTAAAACTTTATCTTACATCTGCATTTATGTCTTCTAGTAACAGGAGTCCCTTAAGCTTATAAAGGGGATAGGGAATTGATTTAGGCAAAACCAAATTAGGTGACATAGATGATCCCTACCGAAAGTTCAGGGCAGACTAGGAATTCTCTCACAGAGCATACAATGAATTCCTCTTATGGTACAAGGTTTCTAAATGTTGCAGAAGCAAGAACATCTTTTACAAAATACAGAAGATATATTTGGAAGTTGGGATCCAGTTTTAGCTGCAAATTTAGGTGCCGTATTACCTCTTCAGAAATAACAAATCTAAGTGAAGTGCTGCGAGCAACCTCGACACCAGACACTGGGGCTCCAATCGAGTTAGGGAGCCAGGTGCTGGGAAACAGCCTGGCAGGAGAACACAAACCCGTTTCCTGCGTGGGAGCAGGGAGGAAACCCTCATAGTTTTACACAACCTCCTGCAAACCCTCCAAGCACGGATGCGGACATAACCAGATTCATTTACTCCTCTGAACAAATCACAGTAGCTGAACAGAAACTTCCCAAATAATTGCTTTTACCAAGGCAAGAACGCTGCAAACCCAAGAAAAAACTGGCAATTGGCAACAGCCAGACTGAGAAGCAGAACACACCGACCAGGCAGCACTGGCCCCTTTGCGGTACCTCCTACCTTTCCACAAAGTACATCAGCACAGATGGCAGGAATAATGTTGTCCCAAACAAGACTGCTCTCGACAATGCTGTTTCTCTAACGGCCTCCAGGGAGAGAGAAAAATAAATGTTATTAAGGCAGCGCTCTGTGCAGCTTCAAATACTGCATGCTCCTGTGAGCACTTTTTTAGGTAAAGTCTGGAGTTTCAGACAACAAGTTAATGAGGGATAAAAACATTTGTCAGAGGAATTCTTTCTGCAATGGAAACTAAACTCCTACAAGTGGCAAATATACTCCTTGTGAGCAAGAAACACCTTAAAAGGGAGGTGAAACTACCGATGCCACATCGAGTTTTCCTACCACGGTAATAATTCTGCTGAGGCTTGCTTAAGTTGTGCTGAACTTCTTCCAGATGGTTAGACCTGGGCATCCTAACTATCCTGTGTCAAACCTGAAGTTCTCTCTCCAGCTGTCCACAAACCTTTATGCTCATCTGGCTGTTTCCTCCCCTCGGGACAGCAGCACTGAAAGGGAAGGTCACTGAGAGCACATGAAGTATGACTCCTTGCTCTAGTTCCTGTGTCAGGCTCTGCAGTACATGCTGATGAGCAAGGCAAGGAGCAAATCCAGAGTCAGCAACTGCAGCCCATGCATAAAATGCACCAGCACACTGTAGATCAGAGCATTACCCTTTGGGAAGCATAGCCTTTAAATGATACTCCCGCTAGAGAAGGTGCTTGTAATATGTACAATACAGGGCTTTTCTCTGAGGCGTCCCATCAGAAGAACGTCCAAGAGTTTCCTCCTGAGGTGACCAGGGAAAGCAGAGATGCTTGTGCTGGTGTCTCTGCGGCTCAGCTCTGGCACTTGATATATTGGGCTGGGGAGGCTGCCAGCCCTTGAAGACACAAGACAAGTGCGGGCCTGGTTCCAGAGACCTAATCCACACCTACCCAAAGGTTTGGCACCTGAGCTGGGATTCCTCATTTCAATATATCCAACTCTATCTACTGTCAGCATCAGAGTCAGCTCTTAGCAGGGAATGAAAGGCAAGTCAAGAGAAAGTCAACCCCCTCACCTACCTTCTCACCAGCCTTCCGTGACACTCCTACAACGTTGCCATTCCTGTCCATCACTTCAATTCCATTCTCAAATTCAGGACTTCGCACCACTGCCGTGGTAAATGCAGTCATCAAGCCTGCAGAGTTAAAGAGGATTTTGCTTTAAAAGATCCCAAAGGACTATCTCAGTAATCGCATTCATAATTACATGCATTGTCATTTCTACTTCAACAGTTCACAGCTGAGTAACACGGCAGCTTAAGAAAAGACTGCCCCATAAAAATCTACTTGGGATCCTAATTTTTTTTTCTGAAGTCTGAGTGAGATTTTAAGGCCCGATCCTAAAAGGTGCTTCATCATTTTGGACTCAGAGCTTTCACTCCCTGCCATCCAGCGCAAACCAAGAGCACTTTGTTCTTAAGAGAAAGGGGAGGGGTTTGTGTTCTGGATAGATTTTGTACTGGCCGTAGCAAAATCCAGCACAGAAGAGAAGAGCCTGAAGGGAACAGACTTGAAGTGACGGCTGCAGCCCTGATTTGAAAGGGAAGGTGCCAGGGGAACACTGGCTCTAATATATGGGCCATCTCTGTGTGTCTGTCACAAGTGGTAGGGCTTCAGCTGCATCTAGGTGAGAATGTTTCAGTCTCCTCCAGACCCAGCTTTACAAGGTACCTGAATGCACCCACCCACAGTCAGGCACTGGAAACAACAAGCCTAAACTCCTGGCACTTACAAAGGCCATATCAAATGCGAGTTAGTCATCTAGCGGGTCTTCTCCTCTCTCTCTTCTGGACCAAGGTCAAGGCCTAACACAGCACAGTCTGCCAAACTGATCTTTGAAAGGGTTGTTTTCACTTTTTATTAGTTTTTGGCAGGGCTGTTCAATAAAGACATGAGTGTAACATGACACTTTCCAAATGTTGGACTAATATTAATCAATTACCCTCAGGTTTCTTTCTACGTTTAAGAAAATGGAAGCATATTTTAACAGCTGCTCCAAGGGAAACAAGTCACAAAGCTCTACTGCAGATCCTCAGAAAGATCTGGGCAGCCATCTCATGTAACTTAGAACAGAGGAGATGACATTTGTTTTAGTTTACCAGTTTCCTCCGAGGAAAGGCCAAGAATTTCTTTAACGGCATTAGAAAAACAGTTAATGACATCAAACAGTTAAACTTGTCCAGGTGCCACTTCAGTTGCTGGCCAGCTGCACAATGTACAGTTTCTTTATACTCACCAAAAAGGGGAGCAGGTAGAAGTTTTCTGACGACAAGTTGAGTTAACGGAGTCTTCAGTGTGTAACGGTTCATGAAGACAAGAGGAAGAGCCTAAGGCATGGAGAGGAAACAGGCACCTTCCATTAAAAAAAAAAAAAAGTGCAGTACTTCAACATGTGCAACACTTTAGGAAAACAAAGCTGTGAGTGAGTACATAGTTACCATCTCTAAACATAAACAAATGCCTTGGTTTAACATTCCAACAAAATACACAGGTTGTCCAGTTACTGAAGGTATTGTAATCACTTTTTTAGGTAAGAATACAAAATATTACAATAAAAAAAGGCATTGAACGTTATTATGTATAGGACAATAGCAGTACAAAGACAGAAAAAGGAAAACAATTCCCTCTGACTAATATTTCCTCAGACATCTGTCCAACTGCCTCGTATCACATACTGCTCTCTCCCCCAAACAGGAAACTTGGCTACTTGTGTATTTGTTCCTGATTCTCTGCAGTTTCAGCCCAATTCTACATTCCCATAATACACTTGCAGGAAATTTCATTTATGAATAAACGGCCAGGACACCAGGTAGCGCTCAGAGCCTTCCTCAGAGGACAAAGGGGGAGAAGCTCCACATTCACCCCCGGGCATAGCCTCATCCCCAGACCTCTGACGGCCCAAGCACTGCTGGCCCAACTGTTTTGTCTAGTGCACAGAGGTGAAAGTCCATCTAACAAAAGCAGGAACAGTGGTATTTTTCTGCTAGAAGGCTTATAAAATTCACTGTGTAGCGTGGAGAGAGGAAACGCGTTATAGGGGCATCTACACTGACAATGAGTGTCATGAGGATACCAGAGCTCATTCTGATGTAGCAAACTCTGGAAGCCACAAATTTCTATTCCAGCAGAGCACAGAGATAATCAAGTAGCCCTTGGCTGCCCAGCCCTCCTGGAAGGACAATTCACCTCCATTCAGTGCAGTGTTTTCATGGCTATGCTGCTTCTGGGATCTGAGCTCGCTACCCAGTGCAGGTCCCTGCAGGTTTCCCTGCTTGTTTAGAGCAAGACAGATCTCTTCCAGAGCACCACAACAAAAATAAACTACAGCAACCCAGTGAGTTACTCAGTGTTTGCAAACCCTGCCCATTTCCTCTCACTACCCATTTTCTAAGCTTGCAGAATAATAAAGG
>JAVSBS010028577.1:0-13490 GCA_033124195.1 Coracias cyanogaster
TTTCTTTTCTTTTCTTTTCTTTTCTTTTCTTTTCTTTTCTTTTCTTTTCTTTTCTTTTCTTTCCTTTCCTTTCCTTTTCCTTTTCCTTTCCTTTTATTTTCTTTTCCTTTTATTTTCTTTTTCTTCTTTTCATATAAGCCCTTCAGATTCAAGACAAAATCCAGCCAGGAACTGATGAGGATTAGGAAGAACTTTGTCTCTAGGGAGACCACAATTTCATCGTGTCCCTTCAGTGTTTACCCTGCACTTTTCTCGAGAGTGTCTGGTGCTTGGTATAGGCAGAGGATAGATGTATGATCTGATCCACCAGACCCACTAAATGATCTGTGTTTATTAAATTCATTGCTAATATAAATAATTTTTAGGGCTGTCCCTGCTCTTACCCACCATAGTGGAGGAAGAGTTTAAACTCTCATGTCTTACAGACAGATGTTGCCTCACTATGAGCTGAGAAGCTCTTTGGGGAAATGTTATATACCTTGTCTTCAAGCTGTGTTAGAAGAGGATTCAATGTCTCATTAGGGAAAAAGTTTGGAGAAAGGAACATCATTTTGTAGCCCTGCCATTCTGGGAAAAGGTGCTGAGCTCCTGGCCATGTCCCAGTGCTGTTTTGGCCTGGGACAAAACATTGGGTATAGTCTATATAGCATAATGGGAACGAAGATTTGCAGCCTGCCTATATACTGTCCTCCCTCTACCCTAGCTGATTGCCAGAAACAAATATTTGCTCTCTACTTGTACTAGTTTCTGGAATGAAAAAGTATTTCCAGCAACCTGGCAGAAGGAAGGGTAATGACCATGGAGTGTTGTGGAGGGCATGCTCCTTGTAGTCCTCACAAGGGCAAAACAAGTGGGATATTCCTGTTTGCCAAGGGCAACTATACCAGAGCTCTGCTGCTGCCACGTGGGGAGATAGATGGGCAGTGGGAATAAACATTTCACTTATCCCTCCACTGTGGGAAATAGGGTTTAAAATCCCCTCACTTACATGTACCCAGACCTTGGTCCCTCCTCTTCCTGGTGGGGATATTAACTATCAGACTAATCAACAAGGCAGGGCAGGAACTGTGGAGATGAACACTGCTGAATAAAAGAGGGTCAAGGTGGAGCTTGAGCACTGGCCCCTCATAACCCACACTGCTAAACTACCGCTCTGTCCTTCCTCACTAGCAGCTCTACTGTAAAACAACCCAAAAAGCTACCAGTTTGCTATCAGTAGCTACCATCATTGTACAAAGGAGGGTGGAAGCTACTGCTGCCCAGCATGGAGGTGCTGGGGGTGTGGTTTGCTGCTGTGCAACTGCCCATGGGGATGAGCCCCATGGCAGAGAACATACCTGGCAGAGAAATACCTGGAGAATGGATCTTAATGAAGCTTAGGCATAAGCCAGGCACGGAGCAATTACAGATGCTCAAGAAAATTTCAGAGACTCATGTAAAATGCTCATGAATAACAAGCAGAGGCTCTCAGGAGCATACTTTTGAGCACAATCACATGATTACTGGCACTTAATTGTCCATTGCTTTGGCTGGATATTGAGCCCAAGGACAGCTGTACCGGTTTAGATCAGACTACCCCAAATCCATATTCTGACTCCAAAAGTAGCAGGGGATACCCCTAGTGTTTTCCCAGAATGAAGCTCATCCCCAGCATTTTGGGTCTACTCATCTTGCAGCTGCCCCCAAAACAGGCAACTTGTCTGCTTGTATTGTGGCAATGGGGGACCACATTCCTGGTCTCCCTCAGGGAGAAGGAAAACTGTGGATGCAATGGGATGACTGTTGATGAACAAGAACAGGCAAGTGAGTTGTAAAGTGTTTCCACAGCCTCTGGTCATTCTCAACTAGAGGCATTTTTTTCTGCTTGTTGATGTATTTTTTTGTTTATTAACCCATAGTGGATCCCTCTCCAAGTGCTTATCCACTCTCCCTTTAAGCTCATGCAGCCACAGTGTCTTGCTGCTTTAAGAATCACTTCCTTATGTTTGTTTTCAACCTGGCTTTCTTATAGCCTGTCAGTCTAATATTGAAAGGGACAAGTAGTCAATCCTCCGTGGCATCCAGCATTTTGCAGATCTCTATCATATTTCCCCTACTGCTCCTTTCCAGCCTTTTCTTATTCTCCTGCTACAGGTTAATGTCCCCACAGAGGGCCAGCTGGGATTGTCCTTTGTCCTGAAAGCACAGAGTCAGCCCAGTTCACTTACAAAATGAAGAACACCTGAATTAGTGTGGGTGGCTTAGCACTGGCATGGTGGAGACAACCCCTGTGGCTGGTTCTGCTGGCTCAGCTCTGGGATTGGGACTTTTTAGCCAAGGCCCAGGCTCAGCAGCTGGGCACTGCAGCCTCTTCCACAAGTGTGGCTCTTCCCACGACGAATGCTTGACCAGACTTAGGTGTATGTTCCTAGGATACAAATACAAAAATATTTTCACTCTCATACGTGTCATTCTGGGAAGAAGTTTTGCCCTCAGAACTGACCTTTTTTATGTAACACCGACTAAATACACATTGCACCTAAATGGAGATACTCTGTTAGAAATAAATGTGCTTCTAAGCATTTGGAAGTGTAAAGGTGATATTTATAAAGTGACCAGAACACCCACTATGCACTGCATAAGCCAGTGAAAATAACAGCTGCTGAGTTTTATCAGCTTCAGAGCACCACAGGAGCAGTGCACAGAGCAGTTCATCTGCAATGTGTCAGTGCTGAGCACAGCTGACTAATGCGCTGCTGTAGCTAAAGACAGGGTGATCATATAGAGACTATGAGTAGATGATAAAATGAGTAGCAGTTTTATGGCTTTTCAAATGCTTTCTCCTAATACCCACATCTGTACTGTATTTGTGAGGGTAAAAGCAATGAAAATTCCTGCAGGTCAAAATAACTTTATTCTTAAGAGTATACCTAGGGTGTTGTCTTCCCTCCAGCCCAGTGGTAAACATGTTGATGTTGGAGTACAGAAAGGGCTGGTATTTTTCCTGGATGAGTGAAGTACAGCTTTATCATTCTGCATTAACTATTTCAGATGGTGTATACAATTTTTTTAAACTACCAACTCTGTTCTGACAGTTTATAAGTCACAAAAGCTTCTTTTTTTAAAATTATGGAACCACTAAGAGCTTCACAGAAAAATCGCGGGGGAGGGGGGGCATGGTGAATCTGACAGGAACTGAAGAAAACTCAAGCAACAGATTTGTTCTCAGACAGTTTCCACCATAGAATGACATTATTTTAAAAAAATTTTCAGGATATCTGTAAGAGAAGCCATTCACATTTTCCTTTGCACTAATGTCAGGTACGCTAATTGAAGCTGTAATTCAACGGACACTGAAAGTCAGTATAAAGTGGCATTGGTGCTGAAAGACACGGTCCCACCTTATCCCAATCTCATCTCGCATTCCCACTTCTTCACCACCTCCTCCTTTGCAGTTGTGCAGAGAACTGGAGTGAGAAGCTGATCTGGGTTTAAACTTGCCCAGCAAAAAACAATCTTCAGATGGATTCCCTCCCCAGGGAAGCTCGTTTTGCTGCTGTACTCACACAGGGAGGGATGCTGTGAGGCAGGAACAAGTGATGGGAGGTCAGGGATTACTTTTCTTAGGAATACTTTTGCCAATTTACAATGTTCATCAGACTGCTACTGTAACTAACCTAACAGTATCAATATTAATATTAGCCAGGTATAAGTGGGACTAGTTATTTATTTATTAAAAACCACAAATAAATACAGTCCTCTGTCTTTTGAAGTGGGGATATGAGAATGGTTTACATTCTCATATCTAAATACATGCCACTTGGCGTGGAAGGGAGTTGCTACAGGCTCTGTCTCACCTGTGCTAGCTACAGGTCATTTTGCAGGTATGCTGAAGGATGGTTCACGTCATAATTGGACCTTCTGGGAAACATTATGGGTCACCTAAATTCATCAAGGAGTTCAGAGAGAGGAAATGGAGCTTAAAAGAGCGGAGGGACTTGAGCTTGTGCTGCACACAGGATATCAGGCAGCAGGAGGAGGAACCAACTCTGACCAGAGAGGTCTGGAAAGGAGCCTGGCTTGGTAGGGACAGATCTGCAAGGATCCTATTGAGGATGTGAGCTAGCTAAGAAGGTGGGAGGGAGTCTCTGGCTAATTTTTAACTTTGCATTAATGAAGCTGGCTTCCAAAGGGAGAACATTCTTGGGAAAACAGGAAGAGAAAGAGGTTGAAGTAGAGCCAAAAATTAGGCTTGGTGAACAGCAGGATTCATAAATCTGTGCACCGTTTTTACCCACTCTCACAGAATCCCAGTCATGAAAGAAAACCAAACTTTCACATTTGAAAGCTGCATAGCAACATACAAGCAGTCTATATGGGTGAATGCTCAGCTGAGCAGCTGAGTAAGAGACTGGCTGTTGGTTGAGTTAGCAATTGCAAACAGAGAACTGTTTACGTTCACAGGAGAAAAATGGAGTACAAATATCCTACTATTAAAGAAACAAGGTTGGATCAGGTGAATAAGACAGATAAGACACATTGTTTGTCTAATGAAAGAATTTGAGTCAGGTCTTCCGACTGAGGTGTGATGAAGTTATATAAACAAAACCACTAATAAAACTACTGTCAGTATTATATGTTCACTTGCTCTTTATGCATGTGGGCTGGGTAAGGTGTCGACTGAATACACATTTAGCTGTAGATTCCTAATTTTAGCTGGATAAAACTCCCCTTTTGTCAATAGAAAAAGAAGCAATCTCACAGGGCAACATATTCCATTATGAAAGTGCCATGAAGCTCCCTACCAATGATGTTTGTAGATGGATGGCTCAGACCAGGTACCTCTTTTCTAGATGGCTAAGACTGAGGTTAGGTAGGTGAATCCCAGCCATAGAAACTACTTTTCTTCAGAGCCATTGTGGATTTTTCAAAATGCAAAACTAGTACCTGAGAAGCTAAACATATCTTGCAGCCACTAATCTGCAAGTACATTTCAATCTCCCTAAAATTATTTATTTCTGCATCTACATGTCTTCCACATTTATGATGGCAGCTCCTGCTAGATTTGACCAAAGAGGTATTGATTTGCCGTTGATGCTCCCATGATACATGAGTTCATCCAAGTCTGCTGTTTGAAACAAGCATACGAGGGGCCAATTCATTGAGCACAATTTATTCCAGACCTTTGCAGAAATATATGATGCTCTTGAGCCCATACAGATGTGTAGCCAATAGGGAGCTGTCTGGCTATGCAAGATTTTTATATATTTTTCAACTAAATCAGAAATCCAAATGCAAAAGTCAGCACTCAGAGATGTCTACATGGATTTGTGACTCTCCTGCCTGAGTTCTAAAGTTATAAACCAACAAAGGGATTAAACTCATATGTACATTTTTTTCTTTATGTGACAGACCTAAGATGAATAACGTTGCTCATTTAAAGAATCAGAGAACATTAAAATGGGAAAGGTTTCTTCAAACCATTGAGCTAAAATCCTGGCCCTTTTGAAGGTAGTTTTAGGCTGGTTTTGATAGCAGCCAGTGTCACCATTTTTCACAGGAAGACATCTCTTCTGCCAACTCTGATGGTTTCCCACATGTATTTTATAGGGCCTCGTCCACTCCAGCTTAAAAATATCCAGAAATGGGACATATGCTGGTAATTCTGAGCCATATACTAACATAAAACAAAGTTATTTAATAAAAGTGTAACATAATTCATTTTATTCAGTCCTTTCAGAAAGTCATGTGTGAAAGAAATGGAAAACAGTAGAAAAGTGATGCTTGCTGGCAGTGAGTGCACAAATGCTGTGTTTGCGTGAACCCACAGAAATGGCTTCAAGGAAGATTACAGCTCTGTGTACGTACACTTTAAGCTCCTGAATCCTGTCATGCCTATCCCTCTGACCCTTGCTCTGCCCTCATCAGAGGTGAAAACCAAAACCACCAACAGCTAATCAGATGCTTAGCCAAATACATGTGGGTTGTGTCACACTGCCCAGCCCTCCTGCCAGAAAGGGGGGATCCAGCCTTGCAGCAGGCGCATTCTGGGGAAGCAGGAGCCTTAGCAGCAGGAATGTGGGCTCAAGCCTGAACTTCTGGCCCTGGGGAATGTGGGCCAGTGGGTTCCTAGTGGATAAACAACTGCCTCTATGTGTAATCATAGTTTCAGGCAGAGAGAAATGCTAAATTACTGTGTTCCACTCCAAACCTGCTCCTGGTGACCTGCTCTGAGCTGGGAGGGCAACACAGAGCACTCAGTGGGCAGCACAAGCTCTCTTCTTATCTTTGTATGAGCAGCACAGCTTAAATTTAGCAGTGATGTGGAACATTCAGCCCAGTGCAATTTATAGGCAGACTGCCCTTGCCTGCAGATGTTAATGGCACACAGCAGACACAAGTTGTGCAATGCCATCTCTGAATATTTCTGTGGTGCTAAGGAAAGGAGGACCAGAAGTAAGCTCCAGTACTGGACCCTCTATCACCTACACTACTTACTGATTTATATTATCCCTGGATCTGTTCTGGACCTCTCCAAACAGCTCTGTCCAAGATAGTGCCCAACCATAGTTTAAGTAAAGCCTGTGCCAGCTCTGTTTCTCTCCATCTTATACCATTCCCTAATGCTATTCCAGCAGGCTTTTCATCTTCAAACTCCCCCATATGCTTTTATGTCACAGTCCACCGCATGAAACATGGACCTTACAGTCTTGCCATAAAAACATAATTCTGGTGGGCTGCAGCCTTGGTCTGAAATATTTTAGAAACTTCAAGCTGAAAAAGTTACACAGAATAATTATGACACCTGAGGTCAAGGCATACCACGTTGAGCCAAGGCGATATGGATGCAGTTTGATGGGGAGGAAACTTGTCCCGTGCAGTGTAGACTAAAGTCAGATCGTGCCTGCTAAATAGGCAGTATTAATGCAGTTAGACCTTGTGCTGGGGTCCAGACTGAAAGAAATTGGAAAAGACTGTATCTGTCCCAACTTTCAGATAATGTCCTGACTTCCCTTTAGCCTAGTGTGCTTTTCAAGTGAACCCTATGTCTTCCTGGTGTTGTGGTTGGTGTCACTACTGGGAGTGCATTACAGACCCTACAGCTGGGACAATGCTGGTGACTATTGTATAGGGCTATGGAAGTCAACCAGCCCATGCTGGGAAAGCTCAAGTAAAGACAGTCCCTAAACTCCAGGGACTCATCATTATCTTATCAGAGAAGAAGAAAGGCTGGATCTTTTACAAATGGCTGGAAGAATCCGGTATGAGGGTGTGAGGCAAAAATAGGGTCAGCCTGGGAGAAGAATCTTATATTTGCAGTTAGTTTTTCAGTACAGGAAGAAGTGATGACAGCCTGTTCACTTCTATCCAAATCCCTCTGTCATCTAGTCCTGGGAGAGAACCAGGGTCTCTACATGGGGCATACTATATTTTTAATCCAATTATAATATGGCACAGTCCCTTTCCTACAGCTCCAGCTGAAGCATGAATACAATTAGACAGCAACTGAGTTTAAAAGCCATAGCCATAAACTTGATGGTTTGCGTAATCTAGATGGGAGTTTCCTTGGAGA
This sequence comes from Coracias cyanogaster, assembly GCA_033124195.1. Lineage (NCBI taxonomy): Eukaryota > Metazoa > Chordata > Aves > Coraciiformes > Coraciidae > Coracias > Coracias cyanogaster. Next base: position 7,553 of record JAVSBS010028577.1, read on the forward strand.
TTTGCTGGAAATATTCAAGTTCAGGTTTTGGGTTTTTTTCTTCTTCCAAAGGTAAAAATGAAGACTACAGCTGTTTTGCAAAGGCCATAAATACAAACTTAATTTCTCTAGAAAGAGGGGCCTGTGCAGTGCATACTCTTATCTTGCAAACATTGTCATGGACTGCTGTTAAGTTCCATGTGGCTTTGGGTCTTAAGTAAGAGCCTGCAGTTTGCAGGACTGGGCCTAGGTCCATGGAAGGCATGCAAACCGCTCCCCAAATCTAGCATTACCTGTCTTCACATAGTATTTTTCAATCAAAAGTGTAACCATCAAATGTGTAATTTCTACAGCCAGATTTAAGAATGGGAATATAAAAAAAAGCCCCAGCCTAGAACTGTTGAACTCTTTGAGTCAGATGTGTGCTTACGAGGAAGAGTAAAGATGATATGGCCATCCTGCTGTTATTAATACCCGTCAGAGGAGCAGCATGACATGGGAGGGGAGCATTTGTGCAGCTACACTGCTGGGCCCCAACCCAGATCAGAGCTGTATCTGACCCTGAAAGTACCTCACAATATAGTCCTTGAAATGTAAAAAAAATGTATCTCAATTACTGACAACTTCCCGGTACTTGCTGTAGGTGATTTGCTTTTTAATGTCATTATAAATTTACATCCCATTACTATAATACAAAAATTAACTGAAATTTAATTTTATTTTTGCTGTCTGTTAATTTAATGTGATATGCTTTGGGCAGGTAAGCATTTTAAAAACATAATTCAACTAAACTGGCACAGTTAAGACACATCCCTGAATAAAGAGCAATAAGTTCCTTATGTGGAAATTTAAACAAAATGCAATGTCTTATTATTCTATGATTCTATTAAGGCAATGTGCCTGAAAAGAATCAGGTTCTATCAGATGTGATAACAGGGTTGTAAAACACATCGGCATGTTTTGATCCTGTTTATCTAGGCAAGATGTTATCATTTGCTTAAATAGTTGGAGGAAGTCGTTAATTTTCCTCTGTAGATCTTCATTCACACATGTTTGACGTTGTAACTGGCTCTTGGACCCTTTACAATGATTTGTGTTTATCTACACTCACCTGAATGCCCCATGGTCAAATTGGAAATTTGGAAGAAGTAAGAAGTCCAGGGGTATAATTTTCTACTTTCTATTACAGGAAAAAAAAGAAAAAGAAGGAAACTTTAGGTTCTGGCAGACTTCATTTGAACTATTTCTAATTTTACATACCTTTAGATTCATACCATGTGGTGGGTTATTTAGAGTTTATATTATGGATGGTTATACTTACTTAATGCAAGAACATTTGTAAAAAAGACATGTGCACTGAATACAATACCCAGTCTATCTCTTCCCAAGTAGAAAAAATTTGCAGAAATCTCCCCCCACACCTACCCCTCTCCCAAAGATCTGGGACTCTGTCCAGGTATCTGTCTGCTTTTGCTCTGAAGTTTCCATCCAGAGCTTATGAAATATATGTAAAGCTAATTCTGTAGGTCATTCTCATGGCAGAGCCAGAGCTAGTTATACAGGGGTCCCAAACCAGACCAGGCAGTTAGCTCAGCAGGTAAATGGGAAAGAAGACAGAACAGCCAGATGGATGCCACATTTCTTGAACTTCACCTTTGACTTCCACAGACCATACACTGGTGAATGAGTTTCAGTTCTGGCCTCAAAAAGGTGGCAAAGAAATGGCCTGGGTCAGCTGCAGCCTCCAAGGAGGGTGGGATGCTGTAAAGTATCCAAGACATCCATGTAGAGCTGACAATGAGACACAGGGCTATGGCAGACCAGTGCCTGTCTGGGGCAGCATCTGGAAACCAGGTGAGAAACAGCACCACATCTCAGACAACCTGGTATGGTTACATTAAGTAACGACATGGACTTCTCACTGTTTTCTTATAGTGACTTGCAATTAAATTTTCCAAGTGACTCTGAATAACTCTTTGCTGGCTAAATACATAACCTCAAATGAAATATTTAATTAGAATTCCCCGAACATAATTTTTTTTTTTTTAACAAAATCAGTGTTTTCCAGGGTTGGTTTTGCAGATTAGCATTTCTTGTCTGGAAAGTTTAAAAAGTATTTTTCAGTTTCTGAGACCCTGAAAGGTACAGGTTGGAACTACTGTGGCTTTTCACAGCATTTCATACTGGCTCATTTGTCTCCCTGTTTATGTAGATAGGGAACTGCTAAGAAGTCTTTTCTGGATCTTCCTGTCTCAGATGTCTGGGACACTTTTTACTCCTTCGTTTTAAAATCAGAGTGAAAGGATCTTTTTTGCTGTCTTCTCAGTTCTTATCATCATGCCAAAAGCTGTCTTGCATTATGCAGCTTTTATAAAACTCCTTGAAATGTGTTTATATAAGAAAAAACCGTAAAAATCGAAGTGAAAGCACCAAATCCTGTGCTGCACTTACTCTCCATTGACGAGGTACTCAGGGAAAGCCTGAATGGTAGCATGTGAATAAGGGCAGAAGAGATATTAATTTATTCTCGATAGGGAAGTGGAGGCATCAAGGCCAGGCAATGCAGATTCCTAACATACTCCCCTGTGGATCCCATATATAATGATAGAAAGACTGTTCATTGAGGACAGAAAATAAAGATGGAACATCTTAACCACTTTGCATTACAAACTCCTGAGGTAGCTAACACTCATTTTGGTAGCAGTCATACTTAGAAAATTTGCACACTGGCAAACAAAACGCAGTTTGCCTTCTTTTTAACAACTGGTTTTCTTATGGCTAGTGCATTAGTACTACCCAATATGTCATGTGTGTTGGGTCATGGCTGGGGAAGACACTGTGTGAGAGCAGCTCCCCTATGTGGGGGCTATATCTTCCTGGGAGAAAAGCATGCAGGCTTGTTAATGCCCTCCACATCTATAAATCTTGAAGGTCACCTTTTCCTCTAATGCCCTTTGGTACTATCATTGCCAACCAAGTTATATTCATACTTTAGGTTTGGGTTTTTTTTTAACTAAAATCAAATTGCTAGAATCTCCTTATTGCAAACACTACCTTCTGACTGCAGCCACTGATCCCCCTCCCCTTGTACCAGGGCATGGATAACAACGAATCTGTAGATGTTGAAAACATATAAAACCCAGGGACCTTAGGATCTCCCCAGAGAGGACAAATATTCTAATTGCTCCACAATTAAAACTTAACTTTTAAAACACCAGGACCAGATCCACAATTTACAGAGGCAGACAGTCTTGAATAAGCATCTGTGAGGATTGATGCCAGAGGAGGGACTGGTATTTAGAATTTGAGCTGTTTTAAACAGATCCTTAACAAAACAGATCTCACCTTATGCTTCTGGGCATGAGAAACCTCATATATGAGACTTGAAATACTCATTCTGTTAAACAATTTATTTTTGTCTCAGAAGTAATAGGTAACATTTTGTGGGAGTGGGCTTTTAGTCACATTTGATGTTCTGTTCATTCCAAAGAAACCGGAAGGTCATCTTTGTAGGAGACACTCTACTTGGAAGCATAAATGTGCCACAGCTGAGTTCATGAGGCTGGAATAGCCCATCCTCTGAATCTCCCCTATGAAATGACAGCTCATTTATATAGCTCCCAGAGCGTCCAGGCATTTTTAAGACAAGTTGTAAGTCTGTCTCTCACTCAAGAGAGTTTACAGCATAAAAGTAAGTGGCACTAGCCACATCTCTACCTTCCTGCTCCACATGGGAGCTGTTCTGCGGGGGACACCAGAGACCTTGCTAACTCTAGGACCCTCCCTTGTAGAAACCATGAAGAGTACCTGGAAGACACAGCACTTGCCAGCCACACCTGACTGGCCTCAGCTCACCCTCCCCTCCCACCCCAAGGCCATAGTATGGGGATTATAAGGCACCTCAGCTTTCTGATGGGAAAGAGCCTGGAACAGAAAAGGGTAGCATGACTTCCTCACCCTCTCATATATCTGTTCATCCCCACAATACTGCACCAGCACAGGACTGACTCTCTCTTGGGCCTCTCCCTTCCCATGCAAAGCTGCTCTGTGCAGTGATAAGAAGCTTCCCTGCTTCTTACTGTCTTATAAACAGAGGATAAAGCTTGGCCTTATGAATGTGACCTTCCCTGATTTTTGAGATACTGACACAATGCATATTTGCAAAGACTGTTCCTTCCTCTGACCTTCTGAGTACAGTGTTTGAGAGAATATTTATACTGGGATACGTGAGATCAAAGACATAGGCAACCAAAGGCCTCAACAGAAAAATAATAAATAGAAGACACTTGTAAGAGCTGAACACAGTTGAAAGCACAATGAATATGAGGACAGATACAGGTTCCTGTGCAGCTGCATGTTTGAAGGAAGAGACCAGCCATAGATCCAGTTAAGGACAAAGGCAGCATGATACAAAGTGGTTAAAACCATGTTTTTCTGGGAGTGCCTAAAGTAGGATCTGAACTAGGTATTGTGAAAATCTGTACATAGCTGATCTCAGTCAGGACTCAGAAATGAAAGCTCCTACTGAGTTTTGTAAGGGCCTAGAACAAGCCCCAAAGACCAGAGATTACATTTTCCCAGCCTGCCAGGTCTTGCACACAGTTACCACACATGGTTTGCCAGTTGTCTGGCCCAGCACAGCCTTTCCCCGCTGGTGTCAAGGGACTGTTGACCTGTCAAACTGTCTTTCATTGAAAGGCAGGAGATTTCAAAAGACAACTCTTCTGCAAGGCAAAGGAGCACATGGAGTTACGAAGAGATGATGTGTCAGTGGATTTGCAGCTAATATTTGTATGCTGGCTCTTTCCTATGGTTTAATTCTCTTTCAGCAGAGTCTAGTCACAATGCAAAGCTGCAATGGAATTAAACATAAAATCACTTAGGGGAAAAATCCTTCCTAAACCCCTACACATATTACACTATTCCTCAGCTACCTCTCACCTTAGACTACTGCTTCATTCTTCTCGAAAAAATAGCCTAGCAGTTTGATCCTCACTTTTATTTTATTTCCTGCTAAATCTTCCAATTAATTTAATCCAGAAAAGTAAAACTCTTTTGCTTTAGCTGTAAATAAATATTTTGGATGTACATGCACCCTAAACCAGTTCTCTGAAATCTCTGCTGACATAGGCAGTAAATTCTAGACAATAGCTTAGTTTGACATTAAAGTAGAAAGATATATAGAGAAATGCCTGAATTCATTCACTTTTAATCTTATAAAGAATTAGGACAGACAATGGTACCAGAACTCATACCACAAAGAGCAGTTACTATGTTCACAGGGCAAAATAATGGAAATAAAGGAACTAGACACACACACAGACTGAGAAATGATTGCTGAAACTAATACAGAGCACAGCAAATAAGGCATCTTGAAGTAAGATACACACAAAAATCAAGATGAGCAGAAAACAGAAGAACTGACATTTTGCAGGAATGGTATATTTTCCAGTGCAGGATCTCATGCAGGTCACATACCTAGGGGCTACGTGCTTTACAGGAATCTGTCAGTTTAGTGCCTTGATACTGATGGTTCTTATCTACATACTGCCTGAATCCTGGTGGTTCTGGTTTGCAGTTCATAAAAGCAGTAATGCTGAGAGCAACATTTTATTTGTGAGACATTGTGTTACCATTTTCCCACCAAAAAAGCCTAAAAATACATTATGTCATTTTTGTGGGGAAAATAGCTCATCCTTTTAATGCATATTCACTATCTTTTCTTATTGTTTCACTCGGGTGTCTTCTGTTAAATAAAAATGGCAGCAGAATACAATTGAACAAATACTATTAAATACACAAATAAAAATACAGAATCATAGAATCATTCAGGTTGGAAAAGACCTCTAGGATCATGTAGTCCAACCCTCTTCAGACATCTTCACCCAAGAGTGTTGAGGGAGCTGGCAGAGGAACTTGCCAAGCCGCTCTCCATCATTTATCAGCAATCCTGGTCAAC
>JAVSBS010028577.1:13590-29157 GCA_033124195.1 Coracias cyanogaster
TGGCTTTGTTAAACCTCATACAATTGGCCTCAGCCCATCAATCCAGCCTGTCCAGATCCCTTTGCAGAGCCCTCCTACCCTCAAGCAGATCCACACTCCCACTTAATTTAATGTCATCTGCAAATTTATTGAGGAAGCATTCAATCCTCTCTTCCAGGTCACCAATAAAGATATTAAATGAGACCGGCCCCAGAACTGAGCCCTAGGGAACCCCGCTTGTGACTGGTTACCAACTGGATTTAACTCCATTTACCACAACCCTCTGGGCTTGGCCAGCGAGCCAATATGCAGTGATTATACAGTTAAGTGTTAGCTAGACAGCACAGAAACCATGAAGAATATATGAGAGTAGATTAAATTCTGATGCTTTAGGCTGAGTAAGGCTGGTTTACTGCATAAACTGAGAGTCCAGGTTCATACAGCATGCCCTCCTAACAATTTCCTTCAAAACATATGGGATATGTATCTTCACAATAAAGATGGATGATGAATATATTGTTCTTTGAAACAGTGTTCTAAACAACTTTTCTTCCAGAAACCTCCTGACTTGCCTCTCAAGGTGGGATTTGGCTACTGTGTCTATATGCAAGTGTTTGTCTGTGAGTATGTTGTTTAAGATCCTGTTCCAGACTGCTGAAATCTATTTAGAACAATCAGTGGAGCTCATTCAGGTGCCTAAATACAGGTGTTTAGTTAAGATTTCCTAGTACCATAAGGAGGCATCTATACAGGGCTGGCAGATGAGACAGACAGTTATGATGGGACTTACGGAAAACCAGAACCCTACTGCAGCAGCAGTATCCTTTACTATCTAAAATGACTCTTGATTGTGGTTCAGCAACTCAATGAAGTCTGGTGACTTCTGGTTTTGGCTTTACTCTGATATTAGTAATTGTACTTTTTAATGTATAGTGCCTTTTTTGAGTCACCTGTGCCTGATCCTGACTTGCAGAATAATTCTGGAGAACCTGGACGTAAGATTTTTAAAGGATAATGATACTTTGTGACGCACAGCAATGAAAAAAAAATAGATCACAATGTTCCTTCAGACTAAAGGCTGCTCTAGCAGTGGTGGCAGTCCTCCTGGACTGGATGACCAGGTGACCTCCGGACACGTCTTCCAACTGACTTTTCTATGATGCTATGGGTCTGGCTTATTCAGTCCTACACAACAGAGCATCTTTCTAATCTTTTCACGAGGTCTGCTCCATTCTCGAGTTGAACCAGAAGCCAGTATTTACATTTTTCATGGCTTTTCTGTGTGTCTGAATTGCTTCAGCAATTCCCCAGGCTGTGGGCTGTGTCTCTATTTACATTTGTAAAAGGTCCAGCACACCTTCTGTGCCATGCAAAAAACTTTCTCAAGGGACTGCAACTGTTCTTCAACTGTGTCTAATTACATGGAGGCCTTATATCAAGAAATATCTCACTGACTTAAGGAAAATTTAAGTGTGAACTTAAAGCTGATCCTATATCCAAGTGGTTTTCAGAACACAGATAATAAAGAAAACAGCAAGTATTGCCTTTAACCAGAACAAGACCATTGTTCTATGAGCAGCAAAGCCTTCCTGATTGTGACAATTCCTTGAATCCATAAAATCTTATAACATGTTTGAGCTGTTAGGAAATGTGAAGGTGGGCTACTACTAATGGAAGGAGACAAGGATGTGAGACTGAGTACAAGGTATCAGTTCTCCCCACGTCTTCACTAGCCCCTTTCCTGCATTATCTCCAAATAGCTCTTCCCAAAGGAAAGCTATGAGAGAAAGACAGAGAAGAGCTGTCAGCAGGATAAATGAGGGTACTGATGGCTCCTAACCATCTTTTACTTTGTAGCAGAAAAAGCCTAAGAGGTCAACACTGATGAAAGAAACCTAGAACTCCTTGGGCTAAGGAGTACAGAGGCTGTACCCAGAAACTGCAAGCAGCAGTGGAAGGGGAGAAGGAAGGGATGGATAATACCAGTGTGGTATGTATGCCAGGAAGAAAGCACCCCAGGGGTGTCCAGCTTTGGAGGGCTCTATTGCACCATATTATGGTGAATACCAGTACAACCAGAACAGCTGCATCAGCAGTAATGTAACAAAAAGGCTCAGAATAGGATATAGGACAAGAGGAAATGGCCTCAAGTTGCACCAGGGGAGGTTTAGGTTGGTTATTAGAAAAAATTATTCACCAAAAGGGTTGTCAAGTATTGGAACAGGTTGCCCACAGAAGTGGTTGAGTCACCATCCCCAGAGGTATGTAATAGTAGTGTAGATGTGGTGCTGAGGGACATGGTTTTGTGATGAACTTGGCAGTGTTAGGTTAATGGTTGGACTCTATGATCTTGAAGGTCTTTTCCAACCCAAATTATTCTGCGATTCTATGATATATGTCATTTATCCTTTTCACCTGAAAAATTAATTTCAGAACAGAACAAAATAACTGGATGTAACTGAATAGACATCCAGCTTAATACTTGTCTTTATAATATCTGATAACTCTATATTTTTCAGAGAACACAGTGTTGGATTCTCAGTTGACTCATTCGCTGTGCAAGTATCTTTTAGATTTCCAACCACTGAGATTTATTTCTTTTCATTAAAAGTCCACATTATTATTTATATAGTCAAGAATATAAGTAATGTTGGAAAAAATAGGTATTAAAGTCTAAGAAAAAATATTCAAGTCAATAATAACAGATGAAAAATATGTAGTACATATTAAAAAATGAAAACAATTTTTATAAATATAATGGCCTTAAATGTTTGCTTTTATGTGACAGATGTTTTTAACAAAATGTCTGTGTTGGCAGTTTGAGCATACTTATGATTTTAATTTGTGTAATATTCCCTTTTAGTATTGATGTCTATTTACAACATCTGTGAAGGGTCTGTAACCTGAATGTGACAGGGAAAAACTAACAGACTGCTATTGGAATCTTTCCACAGGGTCCATGTAACAGACTATTAACAAAAATCTTAAATAGCTATTCTAATCATCAACAGCAATCTTACGCAAATTATATCAGACCCAAAGGACTCGATTAACTTTAAAATGCCTTGCAGACCTGAAACATATATTTTGCTCCTCCTGCCTTCCTCTGTAGAGTCAAAATCGGATCATAACACCAGCACCAGTTTTAGTTAGGCACACACAAAATCAGTATGTGAGGCAGGCTGCGGACACACAGGCAAGGTTCCACTTTCATGACAAGGAAGGCGCATTTCTGAGTATTGAAATTAAATTGAATCCTCTTTTTTTGTTTGTTTTTTTTTTTTTTTCTCTTTTCCTCATTGCTTTTCTATAAATCTCCAACGGGAATTCCTATTCTGTAACAACTCTTTTTAACTAGCTGGAACTTGGACAACAACCTGGCACAAGGAGGCATTAATATGTCGAAGTGCTGCTGTTAAAATGATACCACTGATAGAGGTAAGCACAGTATTTCTGCTTGAGGAAAGACAAGTCTTACTTACCAAGATGGTTTCAGAGCATAGGCAAGTGTGACCAAGGGAACATGAGCTGTCCTTTGCTATTAACTGCTTAATATTTGCATCAAAATTTGAAATGTTAACTATTATTGTTATGTCCCAGAGGTCTTTTCCACAGAGTTCTTGCTTGTTCACGCCTTCTATATCAGGAGCCAAAATTTCCCCCACCTTTTGCCACTTAGGCCCTCTTCCCCTCCCCTCCCACACATACCCTTTGTTTGACCCCATCTATACTACAATAACTATTTAATTAACAACAGTTGTTAAATTTGTTTATGGCCTGACCTTATAACACAGTTTGGCTGGCCAGTTAGGACGGAGACAAACTGTTTTATATCTATGTTAAGAAAAACCTTACATAGAGACCTAAGCTAAAGAGCTTTTTTTTCTAATAAAAACTAAAAACCAAAACACAACAAAAAAAATAGTCATTCCATTTGTATCACCCTTTGGCCTCATCCACTGTGGCTGTTCAAGCTGCATTATAACCAAGCCCTGACAATGGAGCCCAACAGCCATTGCTAACGTTTGCTATTTTTCATACAGTTGAGGAGAAAGGCGAGCAGTCTTTTGAAAGCTTTTCTTTAAGGCAAAAAGCTCTCTAAGCAAAAAGTTCTCTTCATCTCTGCCCCTGTTTTCCTTGGCATTTGGAAGCTGGGTCCAATTTCTGGCAAGAGAGTCCCAGAGTCTCTGACAAATCTGGGTCTCTGCTGGGTACAGCTGCTTCCTTCTGAGCCCTTGACACAGTCCCACGGGTAGGAAATTTCTAGTGTTCCCTGCAGTTACATTTTCTTTCTCTCTCACTAGACGTATTTCACCTCTCTCTTTCTTTATGTATCTTTTTATCCTCCTTTGCCAAAGTCCTCTTTGTTTCTTGTGGTTTTATTTCCAATTGCTTTTTCCTTCTTTTGCTTTTTGTCCCTCAGAATTTCTACATTAAATCCCTTAAGAGTAGAGCCTAAAAGTCTTAGTTTAACAAAAAAAACATTGTTAGCTTTTGTTTACCACTCTGCTTCTAAATGCATTGAATATGGAAATCCCGTGAGACAGAATTAAGACATCCTCCTATGGATTGACACTGTTCTCATTGTGTTCTATACAAATCTCAAATTATATATTGCATAAATAAAGCCAAGGAAGTTTTCCATATTACTTAGGTTTTCTTCTTTTTCAGAAACACTCATATAATGGTTTTAGCATTTTAGTATCTTTAGTACCCCAGTGGAAATACCTCTCTCTTGAGTCCGAGATGGTTCCCCAAGCATTCTGCTGCTTTTTTTAAAAAAGAAAACTAGGTCCACTCAGTCCCAAACAGTTCACTTCTTCTGTCTGTGCAACTGAGCTCAAAACAAGCTTTATGAAAGACTTCATCCACTTCCCAGTTATGTATGGGGTTGAGATAGCACAGCAGTAGAAATGCTATCAGAGTATCTCCTCATTCCAGCTTCACCCCAACAGAGTGAGAAGGCACAAAACTACTTTCAGAGTGTATTCTTTGTTATCCAAATGTGAAAAATATTTCAGCTTGAAATCAGCCAGATTTTTGGATACAGGCTCAGCCTGTTTCTTATTTTATTCAGACTGACTGATTTCAAGTTCTGTTACTGTCCTTTTGAACTAGCTGGTCTCCTGCTCTCTTTGTGTAATGAGCTGTACGTGTTCCAAAACAGTTGAGTGAAGTTCAATCCTAAAACAATGGACCTCTGCTGAACCTGAGTGTCAAGGAAAAATTAAAAACATATTTTGGAGGAAGGTTAAGGAAGAACATCAGCCACTAGTCTGGGTACATTCAGAAGACTCAGATATTAACAAACCTGAATGCAACTGGTAATGTATGGCTTTTCTACTGAAGTTTGTGTTCAAAAAGTTTTAGCCTTCCGTTCAGCTAGATGATGTACGTAGCAGAATCAGTTCCCTTACCCAAAATCTTGAACTGGACACTTCTATGTTTCTTGAACCAACTTGTTCCAAATAGACACAAGTTTTTGACTGATATTCACCTATTCATAAAAAGTTTCAATGGAACCAAACAAAAATTTACTGTATTCTTTGCAATATTTTTCTGCATTATCTATAGCAATATTAAAGCAGATAAATCATTATATTACATACATGTGTTTCCTAATTGCTATCATTTTTAGACTGGTTTCCCATAATTCCCGCAATGGGGCAGTCTGTCTGTTCTCCACAGCCAGTTTCAAAGTAGAAAGAGTAAGGCTCGAACTGGAATCTTATCTTGGGTTCTTAAGTTGAACAAACATTTCAGAGAACTGGAGAAGAAGCCATCCTAGAGCAAAGTTTCCCTCTACAGTCAGTGGAGACGGGTAAATGCCTTTGGATATCTCTGAAGGCAGACTTTGTCTGTGACATTTAAGTGTCTAGTCTCAGAAAGGCAGTGATAGTCTAGCCTGTGGTAGGGCTAGAAACACTGAAAGACCGCTAGCTCCCTAGCTTTCTTGAATTTAAGATCAAATAGGTCCCTCAATTAGTGAGATTTGATCCCATCTTAGGCATCTACAGATAAGTGTGGATCTTCTGCAGAATGGAGGTCTTCAGACAATTTGCCCTCACTGAGACAGAGACAGACTGAGCTCAGTGATTGCAGAGTCTGTCTTGCTGTGACCAGGGTGCCAGCACACCTACAGCTCTAGATAAGCTGCGGCATATGGCGAATCTCAACTGGTTGAAATGGTGAAGAGGACCTGTGCAAGGGAGCTGAGATTATGATGGGGGAGGCTGAAGAACAAAGATAGAAATCTATAAGAAACAATTTGTTCCTTTTAGAATTTGTTTGCATTCATTACTTCTGCTGCTCACAAAACAACTTTTCCCAGTATGTTGGTTGCTTTTGTTTACTCTTGCAAATGCCAAACGCATTCCAAATTCAACTGCTGGAATAGCGGGTAAGCCTGTCTTTACTGTACCAACTGCTTTCCCAGGACTTCAGATGCAAATTCTATGTTGTAGGAATATATCTTTTGTGGGAGGATTTGCTGATACTGCAGTCCAAATACCTAACTCTTACAGGAACAACCACTACACTGACTCCTGCTTACATTTTTAATCTTTCTTTGGCCCCTGGCCATTTTCTAAATAAATGAAAGATGCCTGTATTGTTCCGTCCAGCAGACCGATGATAAAAAGTCTGTTTCAGACTACGGGCAAGTCAGTCTTCAGCCAGTCACTTCTAAAGATATGGAAGAAGTACAGCAGTCTTGAAGTTTAATACTACCATTTCACATTTTAAATCAATTTACAATCTTGCTTTGTAATCAGTTTGGTTACTTCCCGGACTCAGTACAGGGGAAGTTTTATTGCCAATTCTTCATTTCTGGTATGATGTTCTTGATACGGGTTATGTCAAAGACAACACTTCTTGATCTGTACAGAATATTTGATACAGCATCTTACACAGGCTCTTTGTTTCAATAAAGCTATACGGATGGTACATATACCTCAACAAGTCATTTTTTCTAATGATCGGCTTTGAAGGTCACAAAATACCGTTAATGATGTTCCAAAAAACAAGGACCTTTTGCCTTCTAGAATTCCCTTTGAGAACATACTTGGCTGAAATCAATTTTTATGTATAAAAACAATGTAATCTCTTTGCAGTGCTCACAAAATAATAGACTTACTTGCATTAGTGAAGACACAACACTTCATAAGCCAATATATAATTCAGCTGAGAATTCTGATTTTCAGTCTAATTTAAAAGTAACCTTAGAACACAGCTAGTTTCAACACGATTAACACATGGAGCAAGCTAAACATTCACCAAATACCTAGTTACCAGTAAGATTCATTTTGCACATGAATTCAGAAGCCTTTTAAAAGATAATGAAAAACTGTTGTGAGATGAAAATTTTTACACAGAGTATGGGAGCTGAAACCATTAACTCAGAGGCAATTTAAAATCTTAAATTCTTAGGTATGTACATTTTAAAAAATGTTAGTTATATCTGCATATATCCACAGAAAAGACCCTTTTTTCCACCTCAAATTTTTGTATTGTGAGAAAAACATGGTCATTTGTCAAAAATTCCTGCATGTCATTTGGAGCCATGGCAATAGCTTTGCCCAGGCTGTCAGTTCTGGGCAAACAGCCACCGTGCATGCACCAGTACCTGCACTCGCCTACAGCTACTACACAGTCTATTTGCACACATTAGACATGCAGATGTACAGTATGTTTTCTGCATGTGCAATAAGCCTTATACTTCCAGAAATGTCCTGCTCACAGTGAATGAACTGGCCACCTCTACACAAACTTCACCCACAGCTCCTAGAAACTGAGCTTGAAAAGATTTATTTGAATTTTGGCTGCTTATGCCTGCTTGCTGTTGACCTGTCTGGCAAAAAACCTCACTGGCCACATTGTGAGCCATACTGAAGCATGGCAGTGTCTACACTGGTAAATAAATCAGGCCAAGGTGCCTTCCATGGCCCCAAGGGCAGAAGCATGATGCTGATGCTGTACTCTTTCCCCAAAACAGGGTGGCCCCATTCACACTGCTTATTGGGAACAGTCACATGTTGTCCCTTACCTTGTGCTGGGGCAGTGTCTGGGAGCTTACTGGTTGGCACAGACTATGCTTAAGGGCTTGGGAATTTGTAGTGATAGGATGAGGGATAATGGCTTTAACTTGGAAGAGGGTAGATTTAGATTAGAAATTAGGAAGAAGTTTTGCACCATGAGGGTGGTGAGTCAGTAGAACAGGTTGCCAAGGGAGGTTGTAGATGCCCCAACACTGGATGTGTTCAAGGCTAGGTTGAATGGGGCTTTAAGCAAGTTGGTCTAATGGAAGGCGTCCCATGCCCACAGGGTGTTGGAACTAGATGGTCTTTGAGGTCCATTCCAACCCAAACCATTCTACGATTCTGTGCCTGGAGCTGCTGCCAGTTAGATGATATAGATAGTTTCTGGACAGTGTTTGAGGCTATGCTCTAACTCTGTTTATTTTACTTCTTCTGATGTCCTTCACAGTTACAGTAAAAAGAAGCCATAACCAGGAATGAAAGAAGAGACAGGCAAAGAAGTCTATGTCCCAGAGGACTGAGCCACTCTAATTGTGGAAATTTCAAATCCTGGCCTCAGAATTGCATAGAACAAAACAAGGAACTAATAGCTTGTTTTCAATACATTTCTTTTGTCTGTGAGGGCAGTGTTTGTATTCTGCATTACATTAGGATCCTTGCATTTCAAACTCAGGTGTCTCAAACTGCTAGAAGCCTGGTTGTTCTTTCTAAATCCGCTCATACAAGTGCCCTCCCTGTGCTTACAGATCACCCTGCTTCCACCTGTAGCAAATGTTCAGCTCTCCCACAGCCACTATGCAGCCCCACATTTCTGGCCCTGTGTACGTATTTTTTATGCATAACCACAGGTGGGATACAAGTAGAGAGCAGGGAGATCACTTCTCCTAATATTTTTGTCTTTTAGAATAACAATAACAAAACAATAGTTCCAAATCCACCAGGAAAGCCCAGTTTCTAATGAATTCATGTTCCACACCTGATTGAACTTTCCTTTGAATTGTGGTATGAGCTCAAGTTCTTAGTAGACATCTGATAATCCATGCAGATGCTAGCCATTTTATGAATGCTACCAATCATAGCTGAGAAGCCTTCAGGAATATTCACACCTAGTTTCACATGAAAGAATTCTTAGAAGTGAGAAAACTTGGCTATGATGTTGATACTCCACTGCCTTGTGGGATCTGAACATCAAAATCATCATGGCTAAGGCATTTAGAATTTGTGGTTTTTCATTTCAGAATCTTCTTCTCCCCAGGAAGGTCCTTAATATCATCCAAGATACCTTAAGATATCTGACATATGCATATGGAGCTAGAGGATATGACAAAAGACCTATGGGAGACGAGGGCCCCACTGGAGCAGAAGCGAGTGGCCAGATGTTCTCACTCTGCAACCAAATCAAGCCTGCAGTGAACAAATGTCATGGATTTTAGAGAGCTGTTGGCTGTCCAGAGATGGACAGCTGTTTTAGGAGGAGCTGAATGCCGCCTAAAGGGTGTTTCATTCCTCAACCTAGCTGTGTGTTCTGATAAAATATGAACCTGCATCAAAGGTGGCTGAAGTCAGTGACCACTTATTGAGGGAGGACTCAGACATGCATACATCCATGCAGCATGCTCCCTTAAGCCCTACTTCCTTAGGAGACTGGGCTATAAACACCACCCAGAGCTTCCACAACTATTTTTCCATTGCTGTTAGTTCTCTACCCCATTCTATCCATGGTAGAGGGCAGAGGCCTTCTAACAGAGGACTGTTATGCTAGCCCCAGTGACAGAAATTCAGTGGGTCTACTGGAGGACTAAGCCTGGGTTTGAAGCACATGAATGCCCATCTTTGGAGGCAGTTGTACTTAGCAGATTGGCACACAGTATTTGCTAGAAAAGAAACTGAGCCTTACGGAAGGATGTCTCCGAAGACAGCACTATAAACAATTTTGTTCTTCCAGATCCACCTGGAGGGTTTTCTGCAAGAGGATAAATTTGTTGATTTAGACTTGTATGACTGAAAGGAGAAGCTGATTATTTAAGTTTCATAATTAACCATGATGGACCTCTGTAATAATTTCTGAGCATGGAATTCTGTCTTAGTTATTGCTGGATATTAGAATTATAAATGTGTTGCTTTAGTAACAAGATTGCTGTTAGTAAAAAGCAGGGGAGGAAAAAAATTGGCAGAAATTAAACCAATAAACATACAGTGGTTGTTCAGAGAAAATTCCTCAAAGAGGAAACATGGGAACATAGAAGATCAAAGGGAATTATAGCTGTTTAAAGATGGATGAGGAGAAGAAAAGGCATTTTCTGGACTACATAGATAGCATTCTAGGAGAAATCACACTGATTTGTCTGGGAAATCTAGGCTTCTATTCCTCAGTATCAAAGGGATGAAGCCTCAGGTGCAACAGACCAGCACATAAGACTTCTAAAACATTTTAGTGCACAGAACAACACACAAATAGACATAGACACATTTTATACGGAAAATCCTTATATATATTCTAAATGGTTGTGCCTGTGTACACAGATATGTATCTATCCGTATGCATGCACTGTGGTAGAAAGGTATTGTTTCTGGGGGTTTTTACCTTACAGATACTACATTTCCCAGCGTTGTTACTGTGGAAGGAAAGTGCAGTATCAAGACTGACAAAATACTGTTGGCTTATAAGAATAGTAATACCATCACATGGCACTATGAGGTTCCCTGTAACATCCAAACTCAAGTATTGTCTTCTTTCTTACCAGCCTGGACGTTTTGTTTGCATGGTTTTTTGTTTTCTTTTTAATGCTCTTCTTTTCAAGCAAACACTTGTTTTCTGAGACTGCCCTGATGGGGCTGAGAAATTCATTGAAATCCATAGTACAGGAAGGCAGGGTCTTTATGGCCACTACAACACTTTTGATGCAAGAAGTTTTAATCTGAAAATATGCAGAAAAGCCTCTGTATGCTTCATGTTTTTGGGAAAAAAAAAAAAGTTACCGACATTTTTTTTTTTTTGCCAGTGTCTGAGTCATAATCTGGAGGATATTTTGCAGTCATTTGCTGCTGTAGATGAATGTATCATGCACATTAAACAAGTGTTGCTACTGTTCACTTTAAGCCAGCTCACAATCTGTATACTCATTCAACCTTTTTCTCCAAACAGTATACATCATTCTGAGCAGCTTCTATAAACAGACCAAGTTCTGCTTGCTATAGCAACACACCTCCAAGAAGTTAATTTTCTGGTAGATCAAATAGGGGAAAAATAATATTTTTTAGGTACTCTGAGAGATCCAGCATACTTGGGTCAATAAACATCTGCTTGTGCTAACCCCACAATAACGTCCTCGTGCTAACCCCACAAAAGAATCATAGAATGGTTTGGGTTGGAAGGGACCTTAAAGATCATCTAGTTACAATCCCCCAGCTACGGGCAGGGACACCTCCCAGTAGACGTGGTCCTCATCCATCCTTAGGGTGTGATGGATGCACAAAAGATGGAGGGAAACAGTAAGAGATAATGATAACAACTGCATGTAAACTGGGGCCTGTCCCAGTACAGAAACAAAGCAATGGAGAAAGGTTCTTATCTGCTCATCTGAGGTATCTGCAGTGTGGATATCTACCTCTAGATAGATGGGCTAGCTTCAAGATAAGCTTATAGAGTAGGTCAGACAAATGCTACTCGCTCTCCATTAACTGTAAAAAGACACTAAATGATCAGCTTGAAGCTAGATATTTCCAGTATAAAACTAGGCACTATGAATCCCACGGTTTCTGGGGGTGTGCCTATATTTCCCCACCTAATTCTGATTTCTTGCCTTTTCTCTCTCTTACTCCTATTTGACCTGAGATAGAGGACAACTTTGGAACCCAATAGGTTATTTCTGTTAAGGCAAAAAATGATAATTGTTACTTATAGGTGTGACGCAACCTTGTTTAGTGCAAAGGACAAGGCAATTTCTGCTCAGAATCTTTTTCACCATTGTTTGAATGCTTTCAAATGAATACTGCTATTTTCCTTAAAATGGACTCTTTCCAATAAGAAAATAGTGCTTAAGTGAATTCTGTCATGAAGAACTATTTAAAATAATTATTTTTTAGCTTGAAAAATTTGCTTGGAATTTCAGTTAGAAATCCAAACATGGTTTTAAGAGTTGTTTTACAGATTTATAATGCCTTCATGTGTTCTTTCTGGTTAATGCCATTGCTATGTTAGGCTTCCATATGTTCTTTTGAGTCACAGCAGAACCTTCTAAGGTCACTATGATTTAAATATAGGGATTAACCAGCTGTTAAGAATTTTTGAATTAAAAAAGCCTGAGATTAGGAAACTGTTTTGTGAGGCAAGCAAACCTGTTCTGGAGGACAAGAAGACTGCACACCAAGACCTGTTCCCTCCTTTGTGCCAGCATGTGTGTGTTCCATGTGACCGAAATGGCAAATTTTCCTGCCACAGAACAAGACTGTGCCAAGGCACATGTGACAAGATGATCTCGTCGGTAGTTGAAGTGAGGGAGGTGGATGTTGCATTTCAGTCAAATCAGGCAGTATTTTGGTCATATGATGAGGAAGCACTATGATTTGCTTTGGTGGGTCAGAGCACAGATACTTCATCACCGGTTTATATGCTGTTAAAATATGCGAAGAATATACCATTTGTCATTTAAATGAGCTTATTTTAAATGTATAATGAAGCATGATTCATGTTTCCTTGCACAGTTTTATTACGCTTTTTCAGCTTTCATGTTTATCTGTTGTTTTTCTTCTCTTGCATGTAGCTATCATTAGTCATGAGGATAAAGGGGTGTGATTCTTGTCTAACAGGAAGAAAAATAAGGAAAACAAAAAGATTGAATAAAATATTTTCAATTTCTTTCAATGCCACACATATTTTGTTTTGGATAAAACCAAACAATAATTTGACTTGTGATGAATAGAGAACAGTATTTTAAACTAGGTAACTTAAATGATTCATCATTATCCTGGTACATCAGCTAAAGTTACATGTATCAATAAAGCTTTTTCTGGGATGAAAGGTAACACTTGCCTACACCTACAGCTGACCCTTATATGTGCAGATTAATGGATTTAAAGTTATGCGTGTAAATGTCTGAACCACTGAAGCATAAAATAAAAAAACTTGGCCCATAAATATGATTTGTTTGTTGAAACTGTGTAAAATGAAACACACTCATAAGTGGAAACATTTTTGTCTTTTAAATGACAAACTTGAGTTAACAATGAATCATGCTTCTTCCTAAGCATTGTTTTGTTTCTTGCTCCAAGTAAGATTGAAAAGGTGCTTCACTTAAAGCTCACATGGAGGAGGAGGAAGGGGTAAATTCTGCAGCTGAAGGTGGACAAAGGTAGCGTTTCTTTGGCACCAGAAAGTAAGTAATCTTTGTTTGGCAAAAAAGGGATGCTTGCATTTGCACAGACATTTGGGTTATGAGAAGCAGCCCTAGCAGAAATGCAAGCATGGGCAGCATGCAGGTGAAACCAGAATGCACATCAAATGGCTCTGATATGTGTGTAGTGATTGTCCTCGGCCAGGATGCCGTCCCATATTGCACAAATTTAGCTTTCTGGACATGGTGAGTCATACAGATCCAAATGAGAATACCCATGTGTGTAAAATTAACATTTGACTATTTACAATGATATCACCACAGCAGCTCAGATCAGTCTAGTGTTTTAAACTTCAGCATTTTCTTTCTAGGAGATATCACTAACGTTTAAAAGTGTTGGCAAGCCTGGAGGGAAAGTATCAAACTCTTAAGTAAATAAGATTTTAGTATCATCAGCTCCTGACAGAAATCCCTAATTAGTATATATTTTGTTTATAATGATACAGTATATCCTCAGTTTATAAAGACAGCTAGTGTATGTCAAATGTGCATGAGTAACAACATAAAGTTTAAAATATTTAACATGTATGAACTACTGCATTATTTTTATTCCAAACCTGATGTCATTCTAGAGCCTTATTCTGGCCCAATTTCTGTTTGGGGCATTTTGAAGTATCCGAGAAAAACATTTCTATCTGAAAGTTCCTGGAAAAGAACATTACAGATCACAGGGCCAATACGCATTTGGGAGATTGTGAGAGACGCTCATAAATCAAAAGAAACAAACAGTTGGAACATCCATTCAGTTCAACTAATGTTAACAGCTCAGAAAATTAGCTTGCTTGCTGGGTGCCCAAATAATGTTGTATCACTGCTTTGAAAAATGTAAGTTTAAGTCAGTTTTGTAAATGTACAGCAATGTTTGCTATAGCATTTCCATTGCACACCAGTCAGGAAGGAAATAGGATGTCTGGAACAACTGCAGGTTATGCCTCTAGACTTTGACCCTGACACACACGCTGCACCTGGAGGCTTGTACAATTGGATTCCTGGCTTCTCCAGAGCTTTGTTGAGCTTAGCAGTGTACAACACCCTGCGACTCATTGTCATTTTCAGGACTGGAGGCCAAATCAATGTTATTTATGGAGAACCTTTTCTACATATGGAAAGCTTTCCTTCTAGGAAGGTTTCAAACCAGCAACCAGCTCTGTTCTGCTCTTCCAGTGCTCTTGTAGGGATTACAATGGAAGAGTCAGGAGCCTCTTTCTCTCTTTGCGAACACAAGTATTGAGGCGGGTTTTACTATACCCATCAGTGGATGCTGCAATGCAGGCATATGCTATAGCAAATTGCAATCACTTTGAAAGCAAGCGATTTCAGTGGAGAGTTCTTCAAAACACATGGTCCAGTGTGGTCTTTGGCACTTAGATCCCGCCTTTCTTGAAGCAGAGGAAAAAAACAGGGAAGTTAAAATAAAACAAATATAGATTAATGTAATCACACGTTCGTGAAGGTATATGCTCAAATTTCAGCATCTTTTTTTTTTTCCAGCTTCACATCAGCTCAGCTGTTTGGCATATGTTGGTCTTGGTTAGTTCTTCTCTGTTTCAGGGCATAGACAGAATCATAGAATCATTCAGGTTGGAAAAGACCTCTAGGATCATCTAGTCCAACCCTCTTCAAACATCTCCCTGACCCCTAGACCATGTCTCAAAGGGCCACATCTATTCATTTTTTGAACACCTCCAGGGATGGTCACTCCACTTCCCTGGGCAGCCTGTTCCAATGCCTAACTGCTCTTTCAGTAAAGAACTTCTTCCTAAGATCCAACCTAAACCTCCCCTGGCGCAACTTGAGGCCATTACCTCTTGTCCCATCATTAGTTACTTGGGAGAAGAGACCAACACCAGCCTCACTACAACCTCTTTTGAGGTAGTTGTAGAGAACAATGAGGTCTCCTCTAAGCCTCCTCTTCTCCAAGCTAAACAATCCCAGTTCCCTTAGGTGCTCCTTATGCGACATATTCTCCAGGCCCCTCACCAGTTTTGTTGCCCTTCTCTGCACCTGCTCCAGCACCTCAATGTCCTTCTTGTACTGTAGCGCCCAGAACTGGACACAGTACTCAAGGTGTGGTCTCATGCCTGCCAAGTACAGGGGCACAATCCCCTCCCTACTCCTGCTGGTCACACCGTTTCTGATACAGGCCAGGATGCCATTGG
>JAVSBS010028578.1:3538-20640 GCA_033124195.1 Coracias cyanogaster
AGACGGGCTCAAGCAGTTGTTCCTGCCATGACGTGTTCCTCCTTCCTGTTTCCACAAGGGCTTTTTTGGACTCCAAAACATAAAAGGATCTATTAAACGTATTTAGAAGCCATTTTAATTGCTTCTAATCTAATCAATTCTTCCTGTGCCTTAACACGTGTCAACACTGTGGATGCTGCTGTGGCTACAGCTGTTGAAGGCCATCTTAAAGTGTCGATATTTAAGATCTCTTTTACAGTTCAGCTGCAGCAAAATGTAAGTCAGCATGAAAAATGGGAAGTTGTTCTGACATGTAATGCTACACAGCTCTTTGAAGACAGCAATCTAGTCAGTTTTAATTCACCTTCAAGTTTAAATAACCTTCATTGAGGAAAATAGAATTAAATGAAGAAGTGAAAAACAGTTGGGAGAAACTGTCTCAGAAGAAGAGAAGATCTGGCAGCTACAGGTCAACAGATGATTCCTGGGTTCATAAGCATTGCATGAACGTGCACTTTCCCTGTTAGAATTTGTCCTCACTCCTCTTTTTGACACTAAAATTAGGACCTGGAGTAGCTTTCAGCAAATCAAACCGGAAAATCTGTAGTAGGAGCTCGACTAGTTACGGCTAAATTAATTTGGAGTGGATGAGTCTGACCTGAGCTTTTGGTACTGCTAGAAAAGGAGCTTATTACCACAGCATTTGTTAACTCTGCAGCCCAGTAAGCACAGGTCAGACATCCCTCCTGCACCTTCTCCGCTGAGGTGACCCTTCACGTTCTTCCTTGAGAGAGTTACCTCAAGAACTGCAGAAAGCTAGACAAGTTTGCTTGCAGGTTTTGCTTTAAAGTAAATGACCCTGTTCTGTGACCCAGTTCTGCAGCCTGAGAATCTTTGCAATTGCCTGTTTAGCTTTGGAGCCTCTGAAAACACGGACTTTGCTCCTGCTGCAATCTGCTCGCTGATAGACGGGTGTCGCGATCCGGGATCACTCTCATCTGCCAAGTACAAGTGCCTTTTCCTACGTGGGTGGCGTTCATTGCTGTGAAATCTGGAAAGATCTATATTGCCCATGTAGTGTATTACTGGCCAGCCTCCCGGAGTGGCTCTGGGGTTGCAGCCCGCCTCTTGACTCACTGGTTGGTGTAGCAAGTCTGACTTGAGGCCAACAAGGTGATGGTTGGCCATCGATCACATGGGTAGTGCTGGATGCAACCCTTTTCAGGCTTAGCGTAGCAGAGCACTTGAGCAGCTACAAATGCAGCTTTAGGAGAACACGCTGTATAGGAGGCAGGAATGCCCAGTGGGAACATAAAAATTGGGAAGGGAAGGAGTAAGAGTTCATGAAAGAAAAAGAAAAGAAAACCTGTTGTTCCTCCTTTCACGACTAGCACCTCTTCTGTTTGCCGTGTCATGAGGAAAATGCATTCTTGCTCATTCAACTTGTTAAAAGGTGCCTTAAGAAAACCCTCATCATTCAGTGTGGAGAATGCAAAGATGCGAAGTTTCTGCTGTAAATTAGCTACCTTTCAGTTCTGCTTTCAGCTTTGTTAACGCAGGAAGCTGTTAAAATGCTGTATGTTTAGTCAGTGCAATAGCACGACCTTTTGACATGGGGATGTTAAAGTATCCACTTGCAAAAGGTCGTTCTTGTCCTGTCAGAAAAGGTACGAGTTAAGCGTGAAATGTCTGGCACTTGCAGTTAAACTTACTGATAGGCAGTGAAAGTTGCTGATGTGACTTTTAAGAAGTTGTTGGTGCTTAGGTTTTTTTTCTGGGGCATTCCTCCAAAGAAGCAGTATCAGACCTGATTTTTCTGACAGCAAAGCATGTGCTGCACCTTTTTCATAGTTTCTTTCAATGGCTACTGAAAATCCACAACTGTTTAAGCTCTTCCCAGGCTGGTCTGAAAAAGTGGATTTCAAAGTTAGCTTCCACTTTCTCCCTGTAGGTTTGTCCTGTTTGGACTCGAGCAATTGTGCTGTAGGCAGTGAGGAAGTAAAAGGGCACTGCTATTGCTATATGGGTCCTGGACTAAAAGAATAACCCACATAGGAAACCACAAGAATGCTGAAAAATATTGTGTTGCTGTCCTTACAAGGACATTTTTAAACCCTTGCTCACTCTAATAACTTTGGCTTTAAACGTATTTTGCTGTAGGCAATAGAATATTTTCTGGTAAGAGAATATCTCAATTCTAAGAACTCTAGACACTGTACCTGCATGCACAGAAGCTTAAAGCACGGCTGCTAAATTAATCACCAGCATTAGATTACTTTGTTGCAATGGTTTTGCTCCTGGAAAAACCCATGGCTTATTCAGACTTGTCCGTTCAAAAACTGGTCCATTCAAAATAAGCATCTTCAAGACGCAGTTCGGTGTTGCTGAAGAAGTTTTGCCTTGTGCTCTTTCACCCTGAGGCTGAGTTTCATAGTTTGTGTAGGGATCTGGTTTTGAGTTATCAATTATTTACTGTTTGTTCACTCATTCTGAGCATGGTGTAAAATGCCAATCACAAACACCATTGTAATCTGACAGACTCCATGCGTAGCACCTGCTGTGCAGATCTGTGTGGGCAAGAAACTCTTAAATGTGTCCCCCCCAGCACGTATTAATAGCTCGAGAGGGAAGGAAATATTTCCCTTGTAGGTATCTCAGGTAGAGGGGAGAGATCTTGTGTGTAGGTATTCATGCAGAGCACTCGTTTTTCCCTCCTCCACCTTAGAGTTTGGATGGAGTAAGCGTTTTGTACAGCAGATTGAAGGTGAAACAACTGTTCAGACTGCAGGATGTTGAGGGGAAGGTGCTGTCGTCTATTATGTAGCTTTTACACAGTGACACTTTCTAGCGTGTTACGGAGCTTGTTTTAATGGGTAATGTACTTTGCCTGCCATCGTGGCTACAAGATTAGTAGGCTTTTCTCTCATGGAATAACTTCTGTTTTGATGGAGCACATCTGAAATGTCTGATGTCCTTTCTGTTCCCTCCAGCACTAGCCTGTAACAGTAATTTTAATTGAAGGTGAGTTTCTGATCTCACAACTGATAGATAGAAGCAGCTACAGGTACTACAGAGCTCTTCTGAAAAGCATGTGGTCACCTCAGAAGCCTTTTCCTTTTCAATGCATAGTGGCTAATAATGGCCTAGTTCTAGGCTAGCAGCAGCAGTGAGGTTTATTCTCGCCAAGTCTGAGAGGTGGGAGAGAAAATAATTTGATTTTCATGTTCTCATTTTTAAGTCCCTCATGAATCTTTGTAGAAGAATATTTTTTTCCAGTTACATATCAACAGCAGGATTCATGGGGTGAAGAAAATGCCTGAAGGAAACATTTATTTCCTTGTTAGCATTGAAGGTTGCTTGTGGGACAAAAAAAAATGGTTGAAATAGGTAAAGAGGTTATTTGTCTTATGCAACAGTTGGAGAAAAGCCTTTCAGGATCACAGTAAGACTGAGATCCAGATCCCTCTATTTCTCTCCTGTAGAACATGCTTGGGCAATTTTCCTGAACCTTTCGGTCTCCACTTCAGCATGTTTCAAAAAACCTTAGAGACCCAAACGACTGATGCTCAGAAGGAGAAATGGCTGCCCCTGGTCCATGGAGTCAAGATAATTGGCACCTACGCCCAAACCGAAATGGGACATGGTTAGTTCCCTTCAGGGATCGATGGGTAACCTCTTTTCTGGAACTCCGGTTTGTACATTGATGATGCTCCCTGGGTAAATCTAAAAGGGGAAAGTAAAGCAGTTTGGTTAACAGTTGATGTTTCCTGCCCTGTAGCCAGATGGCTGCTTCATTTCACATCCCAGCAATCATGGGGAGTTAGTTTTGGTCTTTTCCAGAATGCACCTCTGAGCTGATCACTGACTTTTATAGTTATTTACCTTTGTTTTAAGATGAGGAGGTTGTTCTAAGCCCTGGGAGCCTACATTTCACTTGAACTGGTTGGAACGTGTCAGTCAACAGTACTGTGGGGTTTATTTTTGCATTAGTTTGGGGCATGTGCATCTTGGAGTTCCTAGTGCATGAGTGTCATGCATGAACAGGTCAGGAGGATACCTCTAGATGCAGTGTAGTATGGTGAGATTGCACTTTTTTTGGTTCTGAAAGTAAGGTATGCTTTGCCCCAAGCACTTTTCTTTCAGACGCTACTCCATTGCAGCTGTACAACTTCACAGAAAGATCTTGGTTTCAAAGAAGAAAACCATCTTATTCCTAATATTATTGACAATGACTTTCACTTCAAATGAAAGGATGTTTAATGGATCAGAAATCAGTCTGTTAGCTCTCAACCTGCAATTTTGGCTGTTAAATACCAGCAGGAACATTTTAACGAAGCAAAAACTCCAGTGGTTGTGCTGGTATCTAAACTTGGAAAGCGTGATCTGTACGAGTCTGGACAACTGCAAAAATTGGATGGTGATGCCAACTGCCTGGCTGTTCAGTTACAGCTACTCCTGGTAGCTGAAGCGCTTGTAGAAGATGGAATGAAGGGAATCCTGTCTTTGGTTCTGCTTGGGAGAGACAGTGAGCAAACAACTCCACACGAGCAGCTGAGAGACAACTGGATGGCATCAATAAACGCCTGCTGACCTTGTTTGCTTTTTCACACAAATTTCTTTAAATCAGACACACATCCACACCCAAGTGATTTGTTTTACTTACTATTTCCCCTTAGACTGTTGCACTTTCTTGCCTAGTGACTGTCTGGTTTGCTTATAGTTCTCACCTTGTCTGATGGCAAAATTAGTATTTTGACACTTGGGAGAACTAATATGGTGATAGTGTGGTAAAGTAAATATCCTTGCCATGCTGAATCATTGAAACAACTGTTTAGCATTCCTGCTATGAATGTTGAGTGACTACTTAATCAGTAAAACTTCTGCAGTAATTGTGAGTGAGCCCTGCGTAACTTAATCCTGATACTTAAAGTGCTGATGGGGAAAAAGATCTCTGGGTTATTGAGTTGAATCCTAGCCTGGATGGGCAATTACTCATTTTTATCTTAATAGCCTGTGTGGATTTTAACCTATTGCATAGTGAGCAAGTCTTTCAAAAAAATATGAGAAAAAAGCACAAATAGCGCAGGCCTGAAAAAGAAACAAAAAGGAGTAATGAAAATGCTGGTCCTACCTGGTTTATAGCTATTGCTAGTAAATAAGGATTTTCTTTCAGTCTTTGACTGTCAGCTCTGTACCTGTCAGCCGTACTGAACTCACTTAAAATCTGGTATTCCTGATAAGCCATTAGCCCCATGTTGAGCTTGGACACTGTTCAGTCAAAAAGCTTAGAAAACATTGTTACTAGGTTTATTCAGTGTTTGACTTTATTAGTAGGTGCCTGAGAATGTCAAAGAACTGAACTGCAGTTCTTGGGAAGCCCTAGGGATAGAGCTTGTTCATATTCACGTGTGTTCAGAGGTAACACAAGAAGGCATTCTTCCCACTTTGAGAAGAACGCCAACTGACTTTGAGCTAAGCTTAGATCAGTGCTCTTTCCATAATGTATATCTCATTTAAATACATATTGCTATTAAAGATTAAACACATTATTTCATACATAAATACACCAGATGGACAAGCTTTGTACAGAAGGTGCTGATCCTCAATCTATATCTCCACTGTTTTAATTCTCAAAGCTATCAATATTTAAAGATTTAACAAGCATTTAATTCTTTATATTGGGAAAACTTTACCTAGCAGTGGTGTTTGACAGAACTTGGAGGAAGAGTAGTTCTAATGAAACATGTTTAATTCGAGAGATTTGTTGCTTGTGATTTACAGATTGAATAATGTCGACTTTCTTGCCAAGTTGTTTATGTTCACAACTTAGACTTACACATGCAGAGCACTGTCCTTTTAAGAGCTTTTTAAAATAGCAGAAGTTGAAGGGAGTTGAGTTGGAATATAACGTACATGAGTGCTATCTGATCTTTAATCAGAAAAAGGTGGATAGTACAGAGAGCTAGGGCTTTCTTTTTAAAAAAAAAAAAAATTCAGTGAAAATTGGTTCCTTCAGCTGGGTAAACTGGGACTTCTACCAGATTCTACCCTCAAACCATGGTAATAATAAAAAAAAAAAAAGCGGACTTCTGATCTTTGGCTGGCTTCATCTGGCCAGATCACATCTTCAACAAGCTGATGTTCTCACTCAGCCTGTTTAGCTTTAGGCTGAGTTACTGAACCATAGTGAAGGTCTGATCTTTCTTTTGGTTTGTATTTATCTTTATTTTTTTTAACCAATCATGGTGCATCAAAAATAGGGGACTGTTGCAGAAGCACTTTCTGAATGGTTAGAAGGAAATCCCTTGCAGCAAGTCCATTGCAGCGTGTTTATTTTAGTTACTGTAATTTCTTATTCAAGACTGAGAAAAGAACAGTGCTCTGGCTTTCTAAAATACACTTGCTGAATTCTGATTTACACCTGAATCCTTTTTTTTTTTTTTCCTTTCTTTTGTGTCTTCCTGAATCTCCACCATGAATCCTCATGCTTGCTTCCCTCCCATAACATTCCCTTCACAATCCCATCCCATGACACTTCTTCACAGCTTTGTTCATCGTGGACGGCCTGAGCCTCTGGACCTTCATCTGGGCATGTTCCTCCCCACTCTTCTCACCCAGGCAACCCCAGAGCAGCAGGATCGCTTCTTCATGCCTGCCTGGAACCTGGAGATCATTGGCACTTATGCCCAGACTGAAATGGGCCATGGTACAGTACATTCCCTAAATGCTATTTCTAAGAATGGGTTTGTGTCCAAAGGATCCCCCTGGGGAAAATGGTGTGTGTTTACCCTGCGGCCTTTGCACATGCGGTTGTGGCTATGGGGAGAAGTTCACTGCCTCTGAAATTTTGAACAGCTCATGATGCTGCATGTTGCTGGCCCTTTATTTCTGTGGGATAGTTTGATGTCTGTAGCTCTATATCTGAGCCTACTTGTGCCGTTCAGACCCATATAGATGGTTGCACGTGACTGTGGCGATGTCAGTTTGGTGACATCTGTGCATTTCTACATTTACCAGTCTTTCCAGTGTGATCTCTGCTTCGCTCTACTTAATGTTCAGTGTGAAGACAAAAGGACAGAGCTTTAAAGTACTGAAAGAGATGCAAAGAAAAAAAAAGAGTTGCTTGTCACCTTGTGACTGACCTTGGATTGGAGCACATGTGGATGACTTGGTTCCAATGCTGATGTTTTGTGCGGAGCTTTATTCCCCGTTTTTTAGTTCACTCCCACGTGTTCTTTTTAGCTGGACCATGAAATGTTTTTTCCTAATTCTGTCTCAAGTAGACTTTGCTCTTTGTTGCTATTCCTTTGCTTTTAAGCTTTGAAATGGATTTTGGTAACTCCAGCAGTATTGTGATTGCAACTCTTGTAATCCAGGTTTCAAAGGGAGCGTATTATTTTTTTACATCTGAGAGTTGCAGATGAGACTTAATTTCTAAAAATGCACAGGATTCACCTTTGTGCTGAAGTGAACAGTAGAGACTGCATGAAAAAAGTAACTGCAAGTTTGTGGAAAATCTCTTGCACCTGGTGAGGTTTGAAGATCCTTTACCAGCCAAGTAAGTCTGTGTTAAGCCACCTGTGGAAGTCTGCCATTAACTCCACACTTTGGAAGCGTGGTTGCGTGAAGGCAATACCCTTTTTCACATGGAAGCTCTTGTGTAGAGTCTCTGGCTCTGTCTTGCTCTGTGAGTCCAAACTTCCAGGAGTGTTCACAGCTTGTCTAGTTCAAGCAAGTAGGCCCAGGGATTTTATTTGGTTTTTGTGTATGCAGGGACAGTGCCACTGCTGTCAGCTGTGTGTGACGTAAAGAGTTGGGGCAGAAGGCAAAGACTCTTCCTGGAATTGTCACCTTCATCTTTTTGCAGTCTGTTCGTCTGCCTGCACCAGTACCCTAGCGTGTGCGTGCCACTGCTTGCTGCCTTGGAGCTATGCGTGATCTTACTGGGGAGAAACTGCTCCAGCAAGTGAGGACAATGTAGGCCTGGTGAGGGAATGAGGAGATGATGGGCACTACTTATTTCACCTTGTGGCTGAAAAGTGTATGATTTTTATTCTGCAATTTAATCCAATTGCAGTTTTAGTGGAATCCAGGTGAGCGTGGTTTTGTGAACCTTTTTCACTGAGAAAGGGCTTCTGATGAGTAATAGCAAAAAGATGTCAGATTGGAGGTGCTTGGAAAACCAGTCTTAGACCACTGGGGGAAAAAAGCAACATGTTTTCTGAGAATTGGCTGCAGATCCCAGAATATGATCTGACTCCCACTTGTTCTTCCTTAATTGGTTAATATTTAATCCTTTATATACCTAAAAGCAGAGTTAAAATCCGTACAGTACTACTGGAGTTCAACCTTCCATTGTCCAATTCTGTCCTTGTCTCTGTTTTGTGACTGACTTTGTGCCGAAACAATGTGGTTGCTTATTTTCAGGAACTCATCTTCGGGGTCTGGAAACCACAGCTACTTATGACCCTTCTACCCAGGAATTCATCCTCAACAGCCCCACTGTGACCTCCATTAAGTGGTGGCCAGGTGGACGTAAGTGCATCACTGTGTGTCTGAATCTGGAAGACGTATGGAAAAACTTAGGGAGATGATGTCACCTGTAATATATCTACAGAATAATGATTGAAAGTGGATTTAAGGAGGCTGCTGAAAGACAGCTTCTCTTGCACAACAAGTAATGGACGTATTGGAGCCTCCTAAAACTTGAGATTATCTGTGTGCTGTGAAAGGTTTCTCAGAATCATTCAAGTGTATGGATTTGGTGTAATTTTTGATCAATTATATCAAAATCTTTATAATTCCTTCAGCTCCAATGGCAAGTTTGCCAAGGACTTGGCATTGTGTAGTTGACAGAATTGTGTTGTGCAGCTTTCATTGACTTGAGCAACGCTGTTTGTCTAGCTGTAGAATTTGGATGATAACCAGTGCTGTAAATCTGGTTTTCCAGTGCATGCTGCCATTCAGGTGATCTCAGACCCTGCTTTAAGGAAAGAGACTCTATGTATATAAGTATGTAGACTGGTTTGGGTTGTTTGTGGTGGTTTTTTTTTTTCTTTCTGACCCGCACTCGTTTTGCAGTTGGAAAGACATCAAACCACGCTATTGTTCTGGCTCAGCTCTACACGCAAGGCCAGTGCAAAGGGCTGCATGCCTTCATCGTTCCCATACGGCAGCTGGGCACCCATCAACCTTTGCCAGGTAAAAATGAATGTGAAGGGTTTAGCACTCATGGAATCTGTTAGATCTGTTTCTCTCCAGCTCTGTACAGCCACATGTCTTGTTAATGTACATGGCTTATTTCACAAGCTGATTTCAATAAGTAGCTGGTGAGTCACAGGGTTTAAAGGAGTCTTTCTTATGATTGAACTACCACTAAATCATCTTTCATGTCACACTTTCCATGTGGAGGTTAGTGTGGGATTTGATTCTGTCCCAGTGTTTCCCAGCTCTGCTCTTTAGGCAGCATGTCCTGCTTTCTGAAAGGGAAAGAACATCTTT
Organism: Coracias cyanogaster; assembly: GCA_033124195.1. NCBI lineage: Eukaryota > Metazoa > Chordata > Aves > Coraciiformes > Coraciidae > Coracias > Coracias cyanogaster. The sequence continues at coordinate 13,019 of JAVSBS010028578.1, forward strand.
CATCATTGCCTATCTAGAAGGGAGCTGGGCGCTCTTTAGAGACAGCTCCCCCAGTGACTGGATAGCAGGACGGCAAATGAATTATGAAGATGTCCATGTTTCAAAGTCCACCTTTCCATCAAAGACACTAAGGTTCTTGTTAGCTGTTACTCCTAACAATGCCAGGACTTGCTAGAAATCTAAAGAGTCTCTTTATTGGAGAAGGCTTGAACCTCTTGTGTGGTGTTTAGTTCCTGTTTCTTAATGCAGGTGGCTTTGTGTGTTGCAGGTATTACAGTGGGTGACATTGGGCCAAAATTTGGTTATGATGAAATGGATAATGGCTACCTGAAAATGGACAACTTCCGAATTCCTCGGGAAAACATGCTGATGAAATATGCACAGGTAAAGCAGTGAGTTTCAGCATATGCTGCTAGCAATGGACACTTGAAATGCTCCTGTGTGGTTGAACAGTGTACCAACAGGATCATAGATTGCTTGTAAGTGCTACTTGATGAGTTCACAGCTTGAGAAGTGAACATGTAAAAAGGAGGAAACTTTAAAAATTAACAGTCTGTTTTGGTTTTCTCTTTCCTGTTTTTGGTAGGTTGAACCAGATGGCACCTATGTGAAACCAGTCAGTGACAAGCTAACCTATGGGACCATGGTGTTCATCCGATCCCTCATTGTAGGCGATGCAGCTCGCTCCCTGTCCCGGGCTTGTACCATTGCCATCCGCTACAGTGCGGTGAGACACCAGTCTGAGCTGAAGCCAGGGTAAGTGCAGGGAAATAAAAGCAGTTCTGGAGGGAAGAGGAACTGTGGTTGATGTTGTTTGCTTTGGCACTTAATAGTTTCAAAACGCTGCTTCCTCTTTAGAGGTGAGTAATCTTTCATTCCTGACTGCCACAATGCCTTCCCCACACGAGAGGCTTTTGCTGGATGGTCTTAGTCTGGCTTGATAAGGATGCAGCTTGTACTATCCAAGTGGAGACGCTACCTAGAATTGAGTAGGACTTCCCAGCAGTTTGCTAGCTGCTGGCGTACTAACTCATCTGTATTGTGCTCTAGGGAACCAGAACCCCAGATCTTGGATTATCAGACCCAGCAATACAAACTCTTTCCTCTCCTGGCGACAGCATATGCTTTTCACTTTGTGGGAGCCTACATAAAAGACACTTATCATCGTATTAGCGGAGACATCAACGAAGGGGATCTGAGTGAGCTGCCAGAGGTACTGTGTCCTCTGTTCATCTGATGTAAAGTTTCTTTACAGCATGGGAGAAAAGGCATCAAACCTCTTTGGCTTTTGCTTGTGAGATGTCTTGTAATTGTTTAGGTTCAGACATCCCAAGCCCAGTATGTGCTGGTGACTTATTTCTTCATTGGCACTAAGCATTTAGCAGTCCTGTACGAAAAAATCGGGAGTAACGCATGATGAGAAAGCTACTGTCAATGTATTTTCTAAAAAGATGACTTTCCAGGAGTGATGGCATATTGCTTGGGAGTGGTGTTAAGACCAGCGTTAAGCTTGTGCTGTAGCTTCATGAATGTTCTTCCATAACAGGATAGAACTAGTGTGTTGATCGAAGGTATCAGTACTGTACTGAGGGGCTAGGGTTGTAAAATGGCTGGTTTTAGTTGGAGATTCTGTCAGAACCTAATGTGACAATAGCCAGTTGAAAAAGATCTTGTACATACAATGCAGAGACAGAAAGGATGGGGTGCTTAGAAGCAATCTTTACATGTCCAGAGGTTTTCATCTAAATAGTTTGGCTCAGGAAAGAGTCCTTACAGGAAGAATAAGACCCTGCAGGACACTGGAAGGATGGTGTTGACTCTGCTTTTTTTTTTTTTTGTGGGAGCTGCAGTATTGTGCATGCTTGTGTGCAAGCTAAGAATGGGAAATAAAAAATCAAAACTGTCTTTGCTTTTGTCCATCAGCTCCACGCACTGACAGCAGGGCTGAAGGCGTTCACTTCCTGGACTGCCAGTGCTGGGATTGAGGAATGTCGGATGGCGTGTGGTGGGCACGGCTATTCTCGCTGCAGTGGCATCCCTGACATCTACGTCACGTTCACCCCATCCTGCACCTATGAGGGAGAAAACACAGTCATGATGCTGCAGACAGCGAGGTACGCTTGCTTCTGACCAGAGACATTCTTGCCTTGGCATTATGATCTTTGTAGCTGACGTGACGAGCAGAAGAGTATCTCATCTTGCCATGAAGCTGGTCTCTTGTGTTTCTGTCCCTTGCCCTATTTTTGACGGAACTGTTCTTTGCTGTCTGACCTTAGGTAAGATGATTTCTCTCTATTCAAACAACTGATGAGTAAAAGTTGCTATTTGTTGCCCCTGTCTTCAGGTTCCTTGTCAAAAGCTACACCCAGGTTATTTCTGGGCAGCGGGTCGCTGGCATGGTGTCCTACCTTAATGATCTCTCCAGGCAACGCATTCAGCCCCAGCACGTGGCTGCCAGGACTGTGACCGTGCGCATCAATGATCCCGTCAGCTTGGTGGAGGCCTACAAAGCACGTGCTGCCCGGTGAGTTTACTCTTCCTAGGCTGAGCCAAGCACCCAAAAAATACTGTGTCCTGGGAGATGGTTGTGATGTGATGCGCTGTTAAAGTTGATTCTCAGGATGTGGTTTGCAAAGCTTTGCTCCATGTGTTGCTTTAAAGAAGTGACACGCTCTGCTAGGTTGGATCAGGGTTAAGTGCTCTGAGGTTACAAGAGGCTGCATACAGCTTACACATAGCCTAGTTACTCTGTTCCCTTTTGCAATATCTTTCTCTTATTTAAAGTGTATTTGTGTGTACAAATACCAACGTTGTTCATACTGAGAAACAGTCCTGATCTTAGTCTGTTGTGAAGGAAGTGTGAGAGTAGAACAGACCCCTACGTGTAAGTCTTCAAGCACCATGTATGTGCTGTTTATGTCCTCTTACCCCTCTGTAGCTGAGTTGGACCTGCAGCTGCGATGACAGGAAGGGGGTTTTAGAGCCACATCTGGTCACTCCAGACACTGTGTATTCAGTCGTGGCACATGACCTCTGAGGTGTTAGACTGAAACTCCTAGGAATTCAGTGTACGTATTCTTGTTAATGTGGTGTTACTGCCTAAATTGTTCATCTTCCTTTTATGAAATAGGCTTGTAGAAGCTGCAGCAAAGAATCTGCAAGCTGAACTGAACCACAGAAAGAGCAAGGAGGATGCCTGGAACAGAACTTCTGTTGATCTCGTGCGAGCATCTGAGGTCAGTGATGTGCCTGATAAAGAAACGTGCTCTAAGAGTTTCTCATCTCTTCAGGCACCTGGTTAACCTCCCTTTTGGTTTTTTTTTTGTTTTTTTTAGGCCCACTGTCACTACGTGACGGTGAAGCTTTTCACAGCAAAGCTGTCTGAGGTCAGTAACGCAGCTGTCCGTGCTGTCCTGACTGAGCTGTGTCTCCTGTACGCGCTGTATGGCATCAGTAAGAACACAGGGGATTTCTTGCAGGTTGGTGTCTTTCTCCAACGCTTTCAATCCCTAGAGCCAGAGTCATTTGCAGTGATGCTTTTAATGCCAAGTTGCACAAATGCTTAGGCATAAAGTCTTGCCTATTGATTTCTGGTAGGCCATGAGCAGAGCAGGGCAGGAAAGCTCTTCTCAAATTCCCCTTGTGATCTGCCAGGAGCAGACCTTGATGATAAATGGTAACGTGGCATCTGTCTAGGGCAGCTTAAATGTTTTCCAGTTGGTCATGTTTCCAGGTGTTGTATGTTAAAAAAATAGAGTTAATAAAGGAGAGGTCAGTTAGACATGCTCTGAAAACTGTGTGCATTTGTAAATCAGTGCACAAAAGGGGGATATTGTACCCAGATCTTAACCCATCCCTCAGTGAAGGGGTTTAAATTGTCAGGCATTACTTCTCTTCATTCTTTCAGTTTGAGAGTGTATTTATGCAGCAGTTTTTTCTTCTGCCTCTGCACAGATGTGGTGTATTTTGTCTCCCCATTTTCCTCTGCTGCTTACCAGAAAGTTCCCTGAAAACAGGAAGAATTTAATATACACATACACACTCGCTTCAAGAAAACCTTTTCCTGAAGTTAACGTGCAGGCATTCTAAGGAATGACTCTCCCATCAAAGACTGCAGAGCTAGGCAGTGTGGTGGGCTATGCCGGGCATCGCCTTTGTGCCCTGGCAAATTGCCAAGTTCTTTTTTTTTAGCACTTCATATAAAACTAGCTTGTTTTTTTCTTAAGTGCTGTCTTTTTGTGTGGGGATGGCTGATCTGTTTAACCACAGGGGAAGGTTTTTGTGACTCAAGTACTCTCCTGATAATCTCTCTTTTTTTCTTTCCCTTCAAGGCGGGCATTCTTACTGACACCCAGGTCACACAAGTGAACCAGCATGTGAAGGAGCTCTTGGCTACAATTCGTCCCAATGCAGTAGCGCTGGTAGACTCCTTTGACTTTCATGACATTCATCTTGGATCTGTGCTTGGCCGGTATGATGGCAATGTCTACGAGAACTTGTTTGAGTGGGCAAAGAAGTCCCCACTCAACAAAACAGAGGTAAAGAAACTTAATTTCTTCATCTTTAAGTCACATGTATCCAGAGAAATAACCCAATTTAGGTGTTTTTAATTTTGATCCAGGGATCTCAGCATGTAATTGGTGAAGGGGGAAGGAAAACCACTAGTGGTGATGGACCAAAACTAGCAACCTACTTCTGCTGCTCTGCTTTCAGCACACTTCTGTCAGTTACTCTCCTATGTGTTCTTCACAGTGCATCCCTGCAGGATACTTCTGAGTTTCTCAGGAGGATAAACTTTTGAGGGAGGGAACCATACTCTCCTTAGAGAAACAATTGAATAATCTCATTTAATTGAAAAGAAATTATCACTTGCTGTCAATTCTGCCTAGTGCCAGGAGCTGTGAAAGCCTTCCCTGCTTTCTGGCAAATCTTGTGGTGCCTTCAGGTGGCCATAGTGACTGGAGAAGAAGATAAATTGCTCGTGTGTGGTACTTCAGTGTCAGATGTCACAGATCTGACCCAAGGCTGTAGCTACAGCTGAGCTAATAAAAGAAACTGAGCTGAGAACAGTCCATGTCCCTCTTCTGTTGGCTGAAGCAGAGCTCAGTCCTGTCTCGGTGGCTTTTACTGCCTTGGACAGACTATCTCCTACAATGGGCTGACAGAGATCTCAATTGTGGTTAAAGCCCACCAGAACTTGCTGAAATTTTTGTGCTTCTGAAGTCCATGGGGCTCAGGAGCTTCATTATGGTCCCCTTTGGAGACCTCTGAAGTTTTCTTCGAATTCAAATGCCAGAGAATCGTCTGGGTGGAGACAAGATCTCTTGCATTCTTTTTTCCTTCCAAGAAAGGTAGTGGGGAGGCTCTTTGCTTTAGCTCGTACTCTCCTCTGTCACACGGACATTCAAACACAGGACTTAGCTGGCTGTTCTTCAATCCCTAAGTGGCTCTGATTCAAATTTCCTTAGTATAAGAACACGGCAAGATGGAAGGAGCTAAAACTGTTCTAAAGCTCAGGCTTGACCTTGTTGTAACGACTGTCTTGTCCTCTTACAGGTTCACGAGTCTTTCCACAAACACCTGAAGCCGATGCAATCCAAGCTGTGAAGGCTGCTGATTTTTTTTAAATGCACACTTTTCCTGGCCTGAAAACCGGGGGTTTGCTCCTTTCTTCAGGCACTGAAATTGAACCTTTCCAATCCTGATAGCTGTAGGACAGTGAATAATCATAGCCTTTCTTTCTACTTTGATAAATTGAGGAGGTGTTTGGGGAGTGTGTAGGAATTTATCTGGTTTTAAAGTGCAATTATAATAGTAAAACTAATCTTTAAAAAATCTGGGAAAGCTTTATGGATTCATGCAAGGATTGCTTTTGTGAAGCTGCTGACTAGAGAGAAGTTACTGTCGACTGGAATTGTCACAGGATCTTCCTACGATCATGGCCTCAGGCAGTAGCTTCTGATGAGCAGTGATGTCCTCCCCCAAAAACCATCAATATCTCGAATTTTTTTTTTTCTTTTAAGATTAGCACCACCTCTCTTTGTTTGGTAATTCTTTATGCTGTCTAAAGCCTTCTGCATAGTTTTGTGCGCATGAATCTGCATGTGAGGCTACTTTCCTGATGTAGCTGGGAATTCAGCCTCCAGCCTTCTCTGGATTTTTCCCCGCAGACATCTTCCATGTTTTTCAACACATCCTTCTCTCACTGCCCTGCAGAAACTCCCTTTGCCGGCTCCAACACGGCACCTTCTTTTTGTTCATAGGAAGTCAAAGGAGAATAGAGTGTGAAGGAGAACAGAGTCATGCTGCTCTGAGGAAACAATAAGTAGTAGGAATCAGCTGGGTGCTGAGAATAGATGTTCTGCCCTTCTTTTAACTTGTCTTTTTGTAGCACTATCTCAAAGCACTTTACAAATGTTAATGACGATTTGATGTGACAAAACACCTGTAGTGATGGAAACTGCAGATTTGACCTGGAATGATGAAGCCAGTATTTGAGGGCAGAAATCAGTTGATCGAGGTCCTTGGGTCATCCTGCGATGTTCTTCTGGTTTTTCAAGGCATTCTTCAAAAAAACAACAATCCCAAGCAAAGTGTCCAGATTTTTTTTTCCTCCCCCTGCATTTCCAAGGAGCTTTCTCTGATTTGCTAATTTTGTTTATATATTAACTTGGGACTTGCACAGTGCTGCCTGGATTGAACAGGGCAAAGATTGAGCTTTAAACAGAACCTCCTGCTGCTCAGTGAAATCAGTACAACCACCACTAAGCAAAATCAGGGCTGTTTTTCAACACCAGTAACTGTCCAGTAACAATAAAACATCTCTCCACAACAGATAAGAGCAACTTTGAGCTTAAAATGATTAAAAACTTCAGGGTAAACCCAAGTCCTGCAGTTCTGAGGCAACATCTGAGAAGCTGGTTCTCTGACAGCTTTGATATCTGTTAGTCTTGAATTTTGGATCCATTTTCATGGATGCATTTCTCCAGGTACTAACAATGATCAGACACAATGTTTGTCTCCATGTGCAGGAGCTGAACAGAAAGAAATCTTTAATTTTAAATAAAAGAATCAAACTTGCCTTGTAGCTGTTGAGTCTTTCAGGTCAAATGGAACCGCTGTTGTTCAGGGTCCCAGAGGAGGCCAAGGGCTTTGCCTTGCGTTCATTGAGTAGAACAGTTGCTGACCTGGGGAGGGGCGATGGAGGAGCAGCTTTAAAAACTTTAATGAGAACATGCCAGCTAACTGTGTGTGCAGATTTCATCAATTAAAACAAAATGTGTTTTCAGACAAAATGTCTTTCTTCACGCATTGCCTTCAGTGGATCTCATTGAAAGGAAGGGGTGAAGTAGAATGAACTATCCAAAAGACCTTAAATTAGTTGGATTTTGTTTGTCTCATTTCTGGCCTGGGCTTTCTGGCTGTGCAGTGTTCTCGGGCAGGCTGCCCCATCCCTCGGCTCTCCTTGCTGCCACTGTTCCCCTGCACAATGCCAGGAGAGGAGACCTCATTGACCTCTACAACTACCTAAAAGGAGGTTGTAGTGAGGCTGGTGTTGGTCTCTTCTCTCAGATTAGTAATGATAGGACGAGGGGAAATGGCCTCAAGTTGCGTCAGGGGAA
>JAVSBS010028579.1:0-14561 GCA_033124195.1 Coracias cyanogaster
GGCGTGCGCCGTCCTGCGCGCTCCCACCCCCGCCGCGGGCTCTCCGTTGGTTTCGCGCGGAGCTCAGCAGGGCTTGTGAAGAGCGGGGAAAGTTCCTCCCTCGTCCCCGGGGACTCACACCGTCCTGCGCGGCGCGCCGGCAGCGTTCGAAGCGAGGCCGCCACCCCTCGCGCTTCCACGCTGTCAGTTTCCGATGGTGCCAAAGGAGAGGCTGCGGTCGCTGTCCCGTGCCGCCTCCATCACCTCATCGTTATTATCACAGCCTGTTTATTTTGCCCGTTGTTCCCTTTTCCTGGAGCCAGCCTTGAAATCCCTTACTCAGGAAAAGCTCTCGTTGACTTTGGATGATGTTTCCTCGGGATCGTGTCTGCACAGGGTGGATCCCTGTCCGTTCAGCCCCATAGGGAGCCTGTTTGCTCGGTACAAAATGCAGTAGCAGACTCACAGCGTTGGAAACTTGGCTTTCTGCAGCTGGACACCCTCCATCCTCATTCCCAGCTGCCTCCCAGAGCAGAAGGGGTGTGCACTGAGGATGGACATTACTACAACTGTTTTCTTTCATAACAGTTGTGGCTTGGGGCTATCACTGATTAGTTTCTGCCTCTCACAGGGCTCCTAAATTTCTTTCTTCAGATGTATTCCAAAAAGACACATGTTGTAGATGATTCCTTTCTGGCAATTCAAAAGGGACTGAATGGTGGAATTATAAGTGCCTTGTATTTAGTCTTTTCCAAGACTATTACTGTGCTTTGTTCTTGGGCATAGACAAGAAGTAATTTTGTGTTAACTCTGGTATCAGAAGCCAAGTGGACTATTATAGTTCGGCACGGATGTTTCCTCGCATGCAGTCACGTGGCTGTAACCTGTATTTCCACTGATGAGCACATGCATTCATTCACATACACTTTCTTTTTTTCTTTCCATTTCATCTCCTGCTGCCTAAACTATTAACACTGTATTTAACATTGTATTTGTATATAACATTGTATTGTAACCTTGTGTCCTGAAAGAACTGACAAATCAGCTTTTAGGATCACCAGCTGGCATTGTTGCTCATGGACTTTTTTTTCACATCATGGTATCATTTGCTGCATCATCATCAATACAAACCTTTGGATAGCAGCTGTTACTAGACTCTTCATTTCTAAATTTTCTAACTGAAGAGTGATAGCAGCATGAGAATCAGGTGGGTCAAGCTCTTCCACACAGAGCTTCCCAATCTAAAATAGGCTTTTGGACCCCCAAGTACTTCAGCAGTCAGAAGAGGCGAGTTATGAAGTGGCTACAATCACTGTGTAAGCTCATCTAGACTGGTAATGTTAACAGTTAAAAGCTCAACAGAGATCAGTACAGGAAAAAAAAACTTAAAAGTAGCAAAGATCTGAGCCACAAGCTGTTTTAACAATCTTAACAAGTCAGTCTAATTACCTGAAAGAGTAAAAAGTCAGCCTCGTAAGCTGACATCCTTTTTCTTTTTTTCCACATCAAATATTAAAAATCAGAGGGTAGGCCTCAAAAACAGCATGACTACCCTTCATATTCTGAGTTCTTTTAAAAATAGATCTAGAGCTCACTGTATTTATTGTGGTTTTTTTTCCAGGTAAGTACATCATACTGAGTTCTGTTTGTAAATTATTCTTTGCCGTTTTAACTGCTAGAAATACAGTATATTAAACCATATAGAAGTGGACATTCTTAACTAATTATGGGAGGAGGAGTAGCTGAGTTTTATGAAGATATCTGATACCCTCAAACTTGTGATAAAATCACTGGGACTAGTCCTAGGAATACGGGGCGGATGGGGGCGGTGGGGAGGACTAGAAATGTGCCTTAATCAGCCGGTGCTGTCTTGCGTGCAGGATATACAAACCATCCGTTAGCTGGTGTAGGAAAGGGTTAACAACGTGACCTTCAGACAGAAGCTCTTGTTGACCCTGCTCTGCAACACTTGGCTGAAAGGTTATGCCCAAAGGGAGAGCTTACTAGCAGGAGGGAAAAACCCAAAGAGAAATACTTAGGAAGGGAATATTTCAGTTTCAGCAACCTGGTGGCTTGGAAGAAAGCAAGCCCACTGAAGGAACCAGAAACAACAGAAGGAGGAGAACTCTCAAAGTCTGATTTGTCCATGCAATTTCCCAAAGGGTTTATGGATATAAAAGAATCAGTAGTTAGCAAAACAGTTTCATATCTAGTAATTCAGCTGTTCAGTAGGAAGCTGCATAGCAGAGCTACCTAGTCACTGTCTTAAAGGTAGCCACAGAAAGTCACACTGTGGTACAGCACTCTGAGCTTCCAGTGGTGTGGCGCTAGTGCCCAACCTCCTGCAGAGTGCCATAGTGTGATGCACACACTCCAGGAGTCCTTGTTATAGAGTCCTTGCAGTCCTTGTCGTTATTTTACAGCCTTCAAGATGTTCTCTGTCCTGCTATCCTAAGATTTCCAGAACATCTCTTTCAGTTTATCCATTCTCTTCCTTTTTTTTTTTTCCCCTGGCTTCTGATGTCTTCGTCAGTAGTAGCTTAGAACCGCTTCTGCTGGTACTTGTGGGTGATGAGTATTGCCAGTGTACCTTGGAATGCCATGGGGAAAGCTCCAGATGGAGTTTCCTGACAATCTCAAAGGGAAAATACGCCTCTAAAGCCACAGAGTGACTGTCAGGTAGACTAATCCTAAAACCTAAAAACTATGAGGAAAGGCATATTTGCATGAGTTTCCTGCCTCAGCAAGTCTCATGAACTTACCAAAATCCGTAACATTTTGCTTGTTATTTCCGTAAGCTGGTTCAAACTTTATCGTTGCAATTTAAAAACTTTCAGCTTGAATTAATGAATTCATTCCACTGGCAACATGAGCATTTAGCATAATTATTTTCCATCAGTGATTTTGTTCTTTTGACTCATATCCTCACTTAGCCTCTGCCTTACTTAAAAAAGAAGATGAGCTTTTCTGTTCTCTTCTCAGAAGACAGACTTTCCTTTCCCTAGGTTATCACACCTTCTCCAGCAAATGGGCAGAGTAGGAAGAAAACATTTAGAGGGAAAATAGGCTTCAAAGTTCCAGTAGGGCATTTCATAACCTGTTTTACATCCTGTGTTTGTTTTGCAGGGAGTTTCCACAATGGAGAAGGGGGAAGGTCATAATCATGCCATTGATCAGAATGCAGGTCAGAGCATCATGCCAAGAAGAAATACAGGAAACCTTAGCAACTTGGTAATGTTTCTGTAAAAAAGAAGTTCCTATGTCACGCAGTATGTTGCAATCTTTCATTCAATTTTGTCCAGAAATACTATGTTCCCATCACACTGGCATATCATCAGTACTTATAAAGTCTTGCCACAATATTGACATGAAGAGGTAAAAAGTTAAAGAGCATCTCATTCAATTAGTCACAGTCCAGGCTAAAACATACACAGTTTGGGCCAGCTGAAAACTACATGAGATTCGTTGCTAGTTGTATTTTACTAGATCAGCAAAGCTCTGTCAAAATAATTTGGGATTTTTATACAGGAATATAAAATTTCTCTTTGGAGGAGTCTTCATAATTGCCACATCACATTCAGTAAATTTTCCACATCGCACAAAAGAAGTCCAGAAAAAAAATTCTCTCCAGCAACATTTACTTATGTAACTGCTGATGCACAGAAGCAGTTCAAGCTACAACTTCCTATTCTAATGAGAACTGTCTCACAGGCTGTGAAATTGTGAATTTAGGCTTTACAAACTCTCTTCAAGAAACAGGTATCTCTAAGTGAAACCAAGATGTGAATCTCAGTTTGTATAATTTCTATCAGCTTTCGATTCTGCAATGTGTAGACTATGCTATTCCTCACAGACTAGAGAACAAATGTTACTGATGCTACACCTTCACTCTTACAAAGATGTACTTTTGTCATCAGATAAACACATAGCAGCTATTTCTCTAAATAATCCTAATGAAGACCATGCCCTTTAGTGTTACTGTGAGGTGCTGTAAGCAGGTCAGTCAGACACATGGGAAACAGGCAGCCTTGTCTCCAGTTAGGATTTTACAGCAAGATAGCAGCATACGTTTTTGCTCTCTCTGTTAAAACACCTAATTATTATTGAAGATGAACACAAAGCTTGCACCCACTTGACCATGGATTATTTACAAGCAGTACCCTGTTTGAATTGACTGCTTGATCAGCTTCAGTGTAACATTTGATTTTTAAGAATAAAGCCAGATAATATTGCTGAGATAGGAAGAGCTGTATCCTAGCAGAACACTAACTTACAACTTTCAAACCACTAATATTCCTCAAAATGGACAGTGCCATTTTGATTTCTGGAGGTCTGGACATCTGTCACATCAGTCATTCTAAATCTGAGCCGCTGCAGCATTAGTTCAGTTTTACTTTATAGTTCACTGGAATATGAAAGGATTTACATGTGTATTACCTAAGGTTATCAGTTCTCCAGAGCTGTCTGCTGCATCAACTGCTATGTCCTGCTGTTGGTACGCACATATTTTAATTTTGTGTGTATACCGATCATATAGCTCTTCCATCAACTATAATTATGGGACAATCTTTAAATATATTATCTCAGTGTAAAACACTTTATAATATTACACTAAAATTTGGTACTACCTTAGCTCTTTCTAAAGTCTGTGATAATGCTGCCAAGAACTTCTTTGAGACTAGAACCAAGCCATGCCTACTTAGCAGCAGAAAATTCAGCTTTTTAAACTGAAGTGACTCAGTTTCACAAGTTTTCATAAAAGTTAAGAGGACACTATTACACTTGTGAAGGAGAGGAAGAAGACCACAGGCCTTGATGGTGGAGTTGTGAGATGTGCAGCTGGTCTAATACGCAGGATCTCAAACATTTCTACTTATGTATTTATACTTATTCCCCCAATTAAATGTCATTAAAATAGCAGTGACTGAATGAAATATTTTATTGTCTTGACAGTAGATTCTGTTATTGTGCATATTATTTGGGCTATATCATTAAGTCTGTAGCTGAACTTTGACATCTGAAATCTAGGATTTGTGGCTGATATTGTAAGAAGCTGTAATGATGCTTCACTTAACATAATGCATCTTCCCTTGTGATGTAGCTAACTTCCTGGAATTACAATCTAGTTTGAAATCACCACAGATAATGAATGATGAATGAGAAATCTATGCTAAAAGAGCCTTTATCAACTACTGACTATGCTGTTTGAAAAATTATGTTTTCAAGCTACGTTGTCTTTAGTTGTGTATATGTTTTGTATAGGTTTCAGTGCAGTATGGTGTAAAATCCTTGATGGCAAATACTGTCATTAATGAAGTTTTTAATCTTCTCTTGAATTCACTTGGATTTTCCTTTCTGTCCTTTCCAGAATGTGGAAATGCAAGTCACCAATCCACCCGAAGCAGCTGCACTTTTTAATTTACATCAACCACACCATTTTGGTGAGTTTGAATACTCTTCAGAACAACACTGCAAGCAGGATCTGTTCCCCAAGTGGCACTTGCCAATGAAGATAGCATCTGTGATCTCATTATTAACATTTATTTACACTTCAATGAGAGACGTCATTTATCCTTTTATAACCAGAAAGGAAAATGTTTTCTATAAAATTCCAGTCCTTGTCATAAACAAAGTTTTACCAGTAGTTTCAATTACCCTTTTAGCACTAGTGTATTTACCAGGAATATTAGCTGCTGGTTTCCAGCTGTACTTTGGCACGAAGTATAAAAGGTTTCCCCAGTGGCTGGATGGATGGATGTTATCAAGAAAGCAATTTGGACTTCTCAGTTTCTTCTTCGCTGCAATGCACGCCTGCTATAGCCTATGCTATCCAATGAGAAGATCATACAGATACAAGCTGCTGAACTGGGCATTCCAGCAGGTATGATGGGCACGCAAATGCCAACCCTTCCGTATTCAGAAAACCCATGTTTTGGTCTCTCAAGAAAATCTGAATTAGGGGAGGGTGGAAGCCATTTTCATTGTCTTTGGTTTTAAAGCAGATCCCCACAGACCCTGTTAAGGCTGGAGCAGGACCTGGTTGTTAAAGCATGTAATAGAGAGTCAAGAGTCACCACAGTTGTGCCAGTGTGTGTTAAATAAGTCACTTTCTTCATTTAGGATTTTTTATCTCTCTGTAAAATGCATATAATTATACCTGCCTTACAGGAACATTAAGTCTTTGGCACGCTATTACTTTAGCGTGGACTGATCTTCGTCACACCAGTGGAATCTATCTACAGAAGCTCAGCACAAAACATTTTGAGACATATTCTTCATAAAGTGAATAAGCCAGCAATGAAAGAGAGCTGAGCTGAATCACAGTAACTTATATTTGCCAGAAAACAGATTTGTGAATGCTGATCATTCCACAACTGGGCTGCTGTACACTAACTTGTAAAAGATAGAATTTCAATCATACCTCAGAGTCACGGGCATTAATTGGCTGACAAGGCTCTCTAAGATCCTCTGTAACTGGAAAGTTCCTAATACTTGCATGTTGCCTTGAATGTCATGAGAATTGCAGTATAAGGAAAATTCTAATATAAAGTATAGACTACCAGTGTACATTTTTATTACCCTCAAAGTCAAAGATAGAGTTTTATTAAAAGGTCAGTATGATGTTAGCAGCTTCTTATGAATTCGGTAAACAGTCAAAATACCTGTTGAAAACTCTGAACCTCACTGGTTATCTGGCTTGACCGAATTACAATAAATTTTCTTGAGATTCCAGTCCTCAAGATGAAGAAATTATCATATTTGGAGCATACATTATGCCATGGTGATCACTAGCATCATCAAAGGGCTGTTGCAAGTACTCATAAATATGAGAAGCTTTGACATTATCTTATTATAATCACAACCTTTTCATCCATACAAGCCATCTTATTCAGTGTAGCTGAATGTACCAAGTTGTTGCTTAAAAAAAAATAGAGCCAACAACTATCCTGGCAGGATAACATTATTAAGAATTAGCTCCCTAAAATAGTGCTGTTAATATATTTCCTGTTGTTATAATCTCCCAGGTAGGGTATTTAGCCATAGCTGGAATTTTTTTGTCAAAGAAGATTTTCCTGCTGTGAAGTCAGGCTAACAGGCCTCAGAACCAGTCTCCTGGGCCAAAATGCTGAAAAAGTCTAAACTCTTCTCACTTAAAGTCCACCTTTGCTCTACAGGTACCAGCGGAGACTTTGTCATCAGAAGTAAATAGCAGTTACATTCAGAGACATGCAAACATACCAGAATACTGTGTTTCTTGGCTTATTTCCTGAATATTATGGTGAAAATAGCTCTGTTTCACAGAAACAGCTAAGTGTGCCAGTCTGACATTTTAAATACGGTGTTGTTTGGGCAGGTCAAACAAAGAAAAGAAAATGCCTGGATTGAACATGATGTTTGGAGAATGGAGATTTATGTGTCTTTAGGAATTCTGGGGCTTGCTTTGCTGGCCTTGTTGGCAGTAACATCAATCCCATCTGTCAGTCATTCTTTAACCTGGAGAGAGTTCCACTACATTCAGGTAGGCATAAATGTCATTACTGCATGTCATTAGTCCTCATTTGTAGGTCTGCATGTTAGCAACTAAGACCATTAGGAGTTAGAAATATCAAAACCAGAGGAGTTAGGGAAACCAATCTAAATCTTAAATTCCATACTTTGTTAATTGCTTTGCAAGAAATGCTAAGTTCCTTTGTTATTTTGTCAGGAGAAAAGGCTGTTAGGTTCAGGGTATGAAGTGGGAAGAAAAACAACTCCAAACCACTGTTTTGCTCCTCTGACCTGGTGACCAGCAGCAGTCTCCCCTTCAGGTCCTATTCTTAGGTCAAAGACCTCTGGTGCTGACAGCATTTCAGCCATCTTCTGGGCACCTTATGTTTCAGGAATGCCTGTGTCCTGCTGAATTGGGAGTAAGTGGTATTGAACCAGCCAATGGCATTTCCATACCACATAGGATTTGACTACACAATGAGAATTTCTTGTTGCTCCCTTGGAGCTATTTTGGAAATTCTTTACTGCCTGAGCAGTACCAGGTGGCTGGATAGTCCAGGAGGACACTTCTGCCCAATAATACACGCAAAGGTTTTCCATCTGCAGCATTATTAGCTTCATAACCCCCTCCAAAAAGGAGTATTCTGAAAAGGACACATCTTAGAACAGATGCATAATCAAATCCAGCCAGTCCTGGCTTTGCTACAGATGTGATTGTTTTGTTAAGTATCTGGTTTGTTCTTAGTTCGCCTGTATTATATGCAGTAATAATCAGGGGTGGTTCTGCTGCTATCAATATGATCACACTAGAGTTAAGCAACTGTTAAATTAGGTCCCTGAACACCAAAATCTGAAAATTCAATGATCTACTAAATACCTGGCATTTGACAACTTTATCTGAATTTGAAAAGTAGATCTGAAATGTATCTCTTCTGCAATCAGTGATGTGAGATTCTGCCCACTCTATGAAGTGCATCATTTGTAAGAACAGTTTTCAGCTCTCCAGAGGATCTGTATGGACAGCTCTAGTGCATGATTGCTTTCAATATTAAAACAGGATGGTGAAGAAACCCAGAAGAGTAATGCTAATATATTGGATTAGTTTTATAAACAAATAACCTTTACACTTGAAAATCAGATTCTGTAGATTTAGCACTTGGAAAGGCAGTGTTTGACTTCACTGATGACTAATTCCATTTTTCTAACAATATCAAGATTGTTATGCAACAAGAAACTCAAAATTACTAGTAACTCTAGCATAAAATTTCCTTTACTCTTGAATTTTGTAGACGTCCCTAAGCCAAATTTATCACTGTAAGTGGAATGAAAGACTTCAATTTCCTGTAGCTGTGCAATTGCTTTTGTTACAATGCTAGACTTAGCAGAGTTTCTGATTTTAATTGACCCTAATATTATTCTTTTCAAACAATCAATTAAGCGATTTATAAATATGCTTTTGAACTCATAATAATTTATCACAGAAATAAAGTCATTCAGGATGCAGATGCCAGCTATTAATTGAGATGTTGAGAACTGACCCTTTTTCAAGAATAGCCTGTAATCCGTGATCACTTCTGTTTATTAGCTAAGTATCAGCAGCAGTTGAAAAATGTGCCTCTGTTTCCTCTTACGGTTACATAGAGGAGTTCAGTTAGATTCTTGAATTATAGTTCTTAAATTTTAGTTCAAAGCCTATGGTCTCTTTTCTTTGACTTAAGTGTGTTGGTTGAGGCCCTTCCTGATTTTCATATTTACTTAATAGAGTACCCTTTTTGCCAAGCTGTAAAAAATATATAGCTTACTATTTTATTTCTCTTTTCAGAGCAAGATGGGATATTTAGCTCTGCTGCTTTGCACTGTTCACGCATTGGTGTTTGCTTGGAATAAGTGGGTTGATGTCAACCAATTTATCTGGTATACACCACCTTCATTTATGGTAGCAGTCTTTCTTCCTGTTGTAGTTCTGCTTTGTAAATGCATACTGCTCTTCCCGTGCTTTAGAAAGAGGATAAAAAAGATCAGGTGTGGCTGGAAAGATAACACGGAAACCAATCGAACCAGCATGACTTCCAGACTGTAGATCAAATATGGACGTTTCCTGTCTATGTATGTAATTATGCTCAAGGCCATGAAATGTTCACTCATAAGCTCTGTTTTCATATTTTCCATAGATGTCTCCTTTTCACTTTTCATTTCAACTTCAGGGGTATGGGATACTTGATGCAATCTGGACCTTTGCTAAAACAGAAGGTGGAAACATTTATTTTACATTTTAATCTATTTGGTGCTCTGGTATTTGATTATGTCTTTCATGTGACCCACTGCTTTTAAAATCCAAGGGCTTCATTGCCTCAGTTGTAATTCTTTTGTAGGCAAAAGCAATCAGAAAGCATTGCTCCAAATGACCACAGAAAGTAAATAAGTGATTACACCACAGAAGCCAGGAATGGTTTCTGGTTCCCACAGCCGTGTTTGTTTCTTTGTTAAATCTCAGTTTTATACTGAGACAACAACTCAAGTATTTATCATCCCGTTCCCCCTTATCACCTGCATCCTATGTTTCAGTCTGCAGAATGGGAACCTTGGCACATGCGCCAGATGGTGTATTCCCATCAGGTCTTGAGCTTAGACAATTGAGCAAGCAGAACTGCAGGGAACTTTACAAGGTAAATCTCTCCTGGGGCTTGAGCACAGGCTAAAGAAAGAGGTTTTAGACTCAGATCTCCATCTTATACAGGACTAGGTGTGTCTCTGTTTGCTTAAAACAATAAAACATTTCCCATTTCTTATTCCATGAATATGTTCTTTTGTTTCTTATGCTGGAAATTTTCCATGCTTTTGACCTAAACCCACAGCCCTTGATATGTGCTAAACTTTATTTGCACAAATTATTCCAGTGGGATAACTCACAGCAGCTAAATGCATTTTGCTGTTTACTCTAGAGCCAGCACAATTGTATGACTGGAAGAAAAACATTAAAAATAGACATTTGTATCTTTACATCGATTTGCTGAGATTTTCCTGTAAAATGGCTTCTGAATTCATTTGCTTTTACAAAAAAATTCATAAAAGCTACTTAAATCTCATTTTCCTTATGTTGCATAGGTCTGGCTGAATGCTTTAAACAAATAATAATTTTATTAGTATCTTCTTTTAAATATATTATGCAGTGGTTAATATTTTCATCTACCATCTGCCAGTCTCCCTGCATGAGTTGACTAGGATATGGACTGATGATGCCACCTGTTGCTGGGATCATCTGAATGAGAACAGAAATTGGTCATGGCTCCAGTATTAACACAAACAGGAAAACAATGTATGTGTAAAAAAAAAAAAAGATATGTAATATATGGTGCTAATAACTCTGCAGCTAATGATTCTGTTGTTCATTCGTGGACTTGGTACACTGAGCATAAACCACAGGCAAATTAAATAGCTACAGGGATATTACATTTTGTATTTTCCTGGTTATACTTACATTCAGTTATTGCAACTTAGAAGTTGGTCCTGTTGTTTGCACTTAATATAGTACTGTGAAAATAACTGGGGACATGGTGGCCTGTATAACATAGACTGAAGAGAAACGAGTGGCATTGTGTATCAAATCAGTAGTGCACAGCAGAGGAAAACACTCTCTTAAACACAGGAAGGTAGTCTACAATGTGAGTCTAAGAAATTTATAACAGAACAAGAAGAGTGTGGTTGTCAATGCATTCACCTCTACATTTCTATAAATGAGATAAATATTTTAGAAGTCACATTAGAGTTGAAGAATATTTACCAAAGGCTTATTCAGAATATTTCCTGCACTTTGTTGTCAGGAATCATAAAAAATTAATAAAATATTTTTCTTGTGGTTGAGGCAAGTGCAATGATGAAGACATCCCTTTGTCTTCTGTATTGTCCACAGCTACTTGTAAAGTGTGCTCAAACTTGCTACTTAGGACAAAGCTGAGACTGTAAGTACTCTAGGCAACCCCTGCATGCATCTACTGAAAAGGATGACATTTGGTTTTATCAAACTGTGCTGAATTGTGTTAAATTTTGCTCTCCAGAATCAGCCCTGCTTCTCCCTTACTTAGAAAGTCTGAAGAATTTAATTCAATCACCAGCTTTATTAAATTCTGGTCAAATAGCTGGACCAATTGTTTACAGTTGGTTACAGAAGCCAACCCTTTGGCACAGAGGAACATAAATGGCTTCAGGGGAAACAAAGCATGCAACACAGAGAGCAGAACCTAACCTTTGATAACTGAAAATTGAGAAGTAGTAAATGAAGACACTCCTTGGAAGAAGCCATTCAAAGCTATTAATATAGCATGTATAAAACAAAATCAAGGTATATTAATATGTGTGTTGTGCTGATTCAGCCATCATCATTTTATGCGGCCATCAGTTGCCTGATCACACAGGCCAATGCTGAACTCAGCAACATGCCCTTACAAACCTTCTTTCAGACAGTCCTGCCATAGGCTCCTGTGGGCCCAGCTCCTCCGCTGCCCACTGTGGTACCAGCATCACCTGCTGGTCACAATAGACAGTGATAGCTCCCTCAGTGGCCCCCCACATGGAAGGACACTACCAACAGAGCTCAGGAAGATATAACCAGCCCTAAGAGAAGCCACATCCAACAGGAAGCTCCTCTGACTGATCAGCCCCTGGTTAATATAGTCCTGGCCTCGCCCACCACACCAACCATGACCACCTGGGTTAGGGCAGAGCCACAGGTGGGCCAGGTTCTGCCTCTGAAACATGAAGCCAATAAGGAAAACAAAACATTTTGCTAGGTTGTGACTCATTCACAGGTCAACTTCAGCTCAGGGCCCATGCCTCAGGCCCTAGCACTTCAGTGTGCATTTAGACAGAAAAATAGTTCAGGTAAATTATAATGGGCTTCAAGACTTTTTACCTTATTATCAGCAATGCTAAGTGAAATCTTTTGCACAAGGCCTCTGCTGTGGATCAGCTAGGTCAGTGAACATGGAGTAGAGGAGTATGGTCAATATGGTTATAAAGTTAATAGAAGCTGGAAGTTAAGGTTCAGTGCCTTTGTAGTGTGCATCTTACAGCACAGCAGTAGGATTTAGGCCACTAAGCCATTTTTTAAAATGGGACTTTAATGTCAATTTTTTCTCAAAGTTCTTAAAACATTATATCTGAATCTGTAAGATACTGTCTCATTTGGAGACTAACAGACAGATCCTTATTGCTGGAAAGCAGACCAAGAACTCCAAGAACAGGTAATATATTTATATATCTGTACATATCTGTATGGACTTCTGAATACATATCTGTATTCAACACTTCATTAAAAGTTTTTGAGCTGTCTGTTCTGATACGTCTTTATCCAAGCAGCGGGAAGGAACTATTGTCTCTACCGCTGTATTTAGTGCATAAAATCAGACCAGGGCACATCACAGAACTCCTTTCAGGAAGTACTGAAGAAAATATGTACATATATATGTTTATTTATCTTTCATTCATGGTGCAGCAGTGATAAATTTAGTTTCATTCCCCTTCAAGTGGCTGATAAAGTGTGTCCTAATGAAGCATTCTTTTGTAATACCCTACTCTATGCACTTGTTACACAAGGTAGTGTGAACTAGCATAACTTCATTAATTTCAATCTGTTAATGCAGGCTGAAATCCTAACATACAGGTAAAAACCAGTTTCAGGATCATCACATACTATCCAAACTGACTTTTCTCACTCATCGTTCAGCTAGCAACATTAAGCACACTTCCAATATTTCTCTTGCTCAGAAGCAAACACAGAATTGCCTTCTACTAGCTGAAGTTTGTGTACTACCTACAAAAGCTGTTCCTAAAATCACACATGACATCGATTCAAGCAGGGTTTCCCACGCTGATTGTCTCAAGTTTTCCTTTTCAGGTTTTCTGTGTCACAGCCAGCCATTTCTCTAGAAACCACTGTTGAATGCTTATAGCCAGAATTTCAGACCTTATATTAAGTATCTTTCATGCTTTGTAAGCCTTTAGTAAACTAACTCTAAGTAAGTCACTTCCCAATCTGCAGAAATGGAGCAGGAACATTTTACAGGATATTGCAACAGTACTTTTAAGCTTTTAAGCATTCAGATACAATAGCGAGTGAGGAGGGTCATGTAAGGGCTACAGAAGAAAACACTAGTGACAGTATTTTATTTCTACCTTTGTAATAGACATGATTTAGTTCAAGTCTAATTAAAATAATCGCATGTGTACCTTTTAATTTATGTTTATGTACCTATTCCAAAATTGAGTGTATTAATACAGCTATGTACTACTATGATACATAAAATCAATGCGTGCACAAATTTTAGGCACTTATTTGTATAACACTGATTACTTCTATAGAACTGTGCATCATTAAATGCTTCCATGCATGCTTTATCGACATTGTGTCAAATGCATCCA
The DNA here is from genome assembly GCA_033124195.1 of Coracias cyanogaster. Classification (NCBI taxonomy): domain Eukaryota; kingdom Metazoa; phylum Chordata; class Aves; order Coraciiformes; family Coraciidae; genus Coracias; species Coracias cyanogaster. The sequence continues at coordinate 13,885 of JAVSBS010028579.1, forward strand.
GGGTAGAAATGTAAAAGGGCAGAGCATACTCTAGAAGAGCTGCTGCCATGAACAATAAAAATGGCTTCAGTTAAGGGTAACCATTCTCCCCATGCAGAGCCTGGAGTCTCCAAAGGAGAGAAGACAAAGATGTGAAAAACAAAATGGACACTTTCATAGGGGAATGTGATAAAAGCACATTTTTCCTGACAGATCTTTTAACTGACAGACTGCATATTCTAGCATTCAGAGGAGAAATCAGGCCAGGGAAATAGGAGCCCTGCTTGGTTGAGCAGAGACCTTCTGAAAAAGCTCAAGTGGAAGAAGGAAGTCTACATTTCATGGAAGAAGGGACTGACCACTTGGGAAGACTACAAAAATGCTGTCAGGTTATGTAGGGATGAAATGAGGAAAGCCAAGGCCTCCTTGAAGTTAAACCTGGCAAGGGACATCAACGCCAACAGGAAGAGTTTCTTCAAGTACATTGGTGGCAAAAGGAAAATTAGGGAGAATGTGGGCCTGCTGTTGAATGAGGCTGGTGTCGTGGTGACAGTGGATTCAGAGAAGGCAGAGTTGCTGAACGCCTTCTTTGCTTCAGTTTTTACTGCTCAAGCCATCCCTCAGGAGCCCCCGAATTCGAAGGTAACAGAGAAAGTCCAGAGGAAGGAAGACTTTCCCTTGATTGAGGAAGATTAAGT
>JAVSBS010028580.1:0-43952 GCA_033124195.1 Coracias cyanogaster
CAGCGACTCTCCAGGCTACAGTCACAGCGGTGCTCTCTCAATGTGGTGGGGGGGGGAGGGAAAGAGAGGGTCTTCTGTTTTACCTCAGATTATTATATCTTGCCGCGTCCCCCACAACTTCCTACTTCCAGCTTCTGACTTCCGGAGGATTGTCCAATGATCCACGGAAGTTGTAGTTCTTTTTAGCTGACTTAGAAAGATATTTCAAAATAGTGGGTCAGTTTCCCACACCAGCCATGACCATCTGGGTGAGGGTGGAGCCACAGAGACACAGGTGGGCCAGGTTCTGCCTTTGAAACATGAAGCCAATAGGAAAACCAAAACATTCTGCTAGGTTGTGACTCATCCACGGTCAACTCCAACTTGGGGCCCACAGCTTGGGCCCCAGTACTTCAACTTCAGATAATAAAGAGTAAAAAAAACAGAAGTTTTTTACTGAAAAACTTATTACTGAGATGTGTTGATAACTACCTTCAGTTGTACGTTGATGATAAAACAGTCCATATCAATTCCACATCAGAAGTGTTCAACTTACAGGCCTTTTTGTGTATGTCCTAAGGAACTGCAATGTTAGGTAGTGTAAGAAATTTTTGCATGCTATACATGCTCTTGTAAATCGCTAAATCTGGTGTGTAAGACAAAAGAACATTTTTCCCTGATTTTCAGGGGGGGGAAATGTTCAGCTGCTATACTGAATTCAGTAAGACATACACAGACAAACACATAGACACAGAAGAAGCTATGGAATATAGATGATTTATAATAAACTTTTATTGGTGTAAGTTTAGCATAAGTGCACTACTCCTGAATAGCAAAACTCAGCAAATATTTTCCAGCTCAGATCAAATGAAAACATTCAGATCTTTCACCAGAGCACTCTGCTTCCACTTGGAAAATCGAATGCCCTCATTTATGAATGTGGTTATGATATTGTCAATGAAGGAGTGTCTAAGGATTGACAGAACTCTAAAATAACAGATCAACCGGCTGCCCAGCTTTGTTATAAGGAACTTAAGAAATGGTATTTGAGAAATCTCTAGAAAATCTACCTTTCATTTTAGTTCAAGAGTGAGTCTTTTTTAAAATGTCAAAATTTTTCATAGCACATAAACTTAAATTGCTATGGATTTTACCACTTTGTATTAATTCATTAGTACACACCACCAAGGAAGATAAAAAGTTCATTAATCATATATCTGAATTTCATCTAAGTAGCTTTACGGCACATATGAATGTCATGATTCAAAGTAGAGCATCTCAAAACTTTTCAAGATGGGGAAAGTGATCACAAAAGCAGATTAAGTAAATCACATTTAACAGGTGGAATTGTATTATGTTAGTGGCATGAAGTTCCTTTTTTTAATCCATAATGCAATGAAATATATAACCCTTAACATGACAGTAAATCAGAAACTGATATGAGTTCTTTACCGCTTGAATGGAAGGAGAATACTTCATGGTGAAAGGGGAAATATTCCATCATGGCAGTCTATAGATAATACGTTTTTTCTCTTTTTTTAAAAAAGTTTTCAGTTTTCAGAAGTTTTGCTTTCTCTAGGCTTTGGTTAGAAGACTAAAAAGTTGATAGGGACATTACCCACAAGTTAAAGGTCTGATAATGATAGTCATGTAAAATAAAGAAAAATTTGACAAAGCGGTAAGTTTCAGGGACATACAATTTACTTGTAATCAGCTTTTAATTTCTGGCAGTATTCAAATGGTTTGAATACTGGTATAGGGAAAGAATGTCTTTGTTTTCCATGAAGGAGAATTTTCTAATATCCAACATGCAGGGAAGTCAGGTCCCTCTGTGTTCTTATGAACAGTGATACTGGAGCAAAGGGTGGAGCAGAAGGGATCATATTCTACTATGAGTGAAGAAGGCTGATTGCAGGAGACACATGAGGCTCTTATAGGCACAGTAGAAGAGTATAAGGTAAGAAAAGACATAGGATACGAAGAGTGAGGATAGAGATGAAAAAGTGACATCACCAATGGCTCATATCATGTAAATGGTACCTGCTTCTCCTTTAGATTATGCCTTAGAGATCTGGCCGGTTAGTCTAAAAATCTTAACACTGAAAATATCATGTTAGGTGTCATAATTATATATTCAATAGTGAGGATTATCACAATAAGGGGGTTCTTCATTTATCTGGTTTTCAAATGCATGATCAGACTACTCTACTTACTGTAACGTAGAGTTATATACCACATGTTTTTAAACCAAAATTATGCAATGAAGAATTTTGGTATTTAAGATCCTTCATTTGACACAAGAATGGGAAGATTTCCAAAGAACATCATAGAGATGAAAGGATAGCATATTCTTCAGAAAATCTTTCTGCCACAGAGTTTATTTGAGAAGTTGGGCAAGTTGCCAGAGCTACATTTGACCTGTGTTTTTTTCTCATTTACTGAATGGTTAGCATAGAGACACCATGATCCACAGAGGTGGAAGTCCTAAGAGTTAAAAACTACAGATTTACAGCTGGACTTTCAACATAGCAAGTAACCTACAATACTCGGTGTGGTGAACCGACCCACCATTTTAAAATGTCTTTTTAAGTCAGCTTAAACTACAACTCCCATGAATCATCAGAGAATCTTCCAGAAGCCGGAAGTGATATCAGACACGGCAAGATATAAAAGCTCAAAAGAAAACAAAGACTCCCTCTTTCCACTGCGTCCTGCAGGGAGGAAGGCATCGCTGCTGCCAAGTTGCCCCCCCAGGCCATGCGGCCTTGTGGGGAGGCGGGGGAAAACTGCTGCAGCCGCTCTAAGAATTTGGGCAGCCCCGAAGCAGCTGAAGGAGCTGCCGGCAGAAGAGCAGACATCCCCCCATGCCACCGCTGGCCGCTTCTGGAACTGCGCCAAGTTCAAACGCTGAAAGGTTTGGAGCCAGAAGTGGCGGAGGGAAAGCTGCTGCCTCACTGTTTAAAGGAGCCCGATACTCTAAGAATCTGAGTGCCTTCCACTGCTGCTAGGGAAGCCTGAACCAAGCGCGGTGGGGAGGGGAGAAGCTGTGCTACTCCAAACCAGCGCCGCTGCGGAAGCAGTGCCAAGCCAAGCTGCTGCCTGCCTCGCATCACCGGCACCGCTCCACACTGAGGGCATTGTGCCTAAAACCAGAATAAATTACAGCAAGATGCTGTTGCTGGCGCTGCCCAATCCAGGGGTGCCACACTGAAGAAGCCGCGCCATTCCAAACTAGCGCCATATTGAAGAAGCCGCACCATTCCAAACTAGCACCACATTGAAGAAGCTGCGTGCTGCTACTTAGTCGCGAGCCCCATGCCACTACTGAAAAATTGCAGCAAAAAGTCGCCATCGCCATCATCATCATCCCCACTGGAGAGAGACTCCGATCACGCCGAAAAGCTGGCAGGTCGCCACCATCATCGGAACCGCCCGAGTCCACCGGCCGAGTGTCGTCGACTTGACCATCGCCCCACGCTGGAAAAGGGTAGAAACTGACATCTACACACACGCACACACCACACCACACCAGGTTGACTAAGGAGGAGTGAGTGGGTGGGCATGGCGTCCTTTGATATCATAATATCTCCATAGAATAAATAAGGTTTTATGTGAATGTATCTGGTAATAAACCTGTTAAATACTCATCGATCCCCGTGGTTGCTTACGAGCTTGTTGGGGTAGTGTCTCGCTTTGCCCTCGATCCTCTTCCCTTTTGGGAGGTGGCACGGATGCTTCCGCCTGGACCGCGACAAGGTTATAGAGAGGTGGGAGTTGGTCTCTTCTCCCAAGTAAAAAGCAAGAGGACAAGAGGAAATGGCCTCAAGTTGTGCCAAGGGAAGTTTAGTTTGAATGTTAGGAGAAACTTCTTCACTGAAAGGGTTGTCAAGCACTGGAACAGGAAAGTGCTGGAGTCACCATCCCTCAATGTGTTTAAAAGTAATGTAGACCTGGTGCTTAGGGGTATGGTTTAGCAGTGGACTTGGTAGAGTTAGGTTGATGGTTGGACACAATGATCTTAAAGGTCTTTTACAACCTAAATTATTCTATGATTCTGTGAAAAGTCATGTCAATATGGTACTCAGGGACATGGCTTAGTGGTGGATTTGGCGGTGGTGGGTTAATGGTTGGACTCAATCTTAAAGGTCTTTTCCAACCTAAATGATTCAGTGATCCTATATCATGAGTATATTTAGACTTAACTGGGGAACTGGAATGATTTCCTTTGAAAAAGCTGTGAAACTTTATTTATATAATTATTTCTGTTGTTTATTTTGAAGGCATAACAGAAACTGCTTCTGAAATTGGTGAAAGTCACAATAAAAAATGTTAATATGACAGTAAAGACTGGGTTCTGGATCCCACTGGTGATTTATAGTGACAGACATGGAGTTGCACTTACAGGACAGGATCCAGACTTCTGTCATGTGACTTACGAATCATTTAGGGCTTGGTTATATAAGATGCTAAGCACCCTGGTCCCAGTGCACCAAAACTTCTATGTGCACATCAGATATGAGTCACAGTATCTGCTGCCTGTGCAACTGCAGCACCTTCTTTAATAGGCCTGAGACTGGCTGTATGCCACCAAATGCTGTTCAGTACTTAGGAAAACCTCTTAAACTCCCTGCATGAACATCTTAGGGAAGTGGAAGAGACTTGATTTTACTCACTTCAAAAATAACTGGAAGAACTCCTTCTAACTGTAAATTCAGTATTGATTAGGCTCTGAAGAGACCACAGGTTCAGCCTGGTAATGACCGTGCATCAAAAGAATGTGAAAATTCATTCTTGTGCTCTGCAATGGCATGAATATCCTTGGTATGGTCTGACTTTTGCTTTGAGTGTTTTAATTTGAAATCAGAACTCAAAGAAGAACTCTAGGAAGCTGAGCTCCGAATAAAAAGGTTCTAACAAGAGTCCACTTTGTAATTTCACACAGCCTACATGTCTGAGCAGGACTTCAGGTACTTCAAGTTGCAGAATTTGGCAGTGGACAATCAGTCCATTTGCATTAACATGTAAATAGTTTTCCCTCTGACCTAAGATTCTGTACAACCAACATCACACACCTTAGAATAAAAAGTAAGAAGGTTTTTAGTGCAATAAGTTGCCCATAGAAAGCCCTGCATGGTTCCTGTCATTTACAGATTAATTTTTGCATGAAACACAAGGCATCTCTCTTCTGTAGGTATTCAACCTATCTGATGCAACTGCATTAACTTCATATATGGGACACTGATAACAGAAGGACATGATTCTTCAGTACTTTCATTTAAGAAAAAATGCATGCTGTTTTATAGCCGTTATAGAAATCCTTTTATGTGCTCATAGGTGCTAGTGAAAAGAATATACAGCTCTGGTGAATTTTATGGGAAAGATGGGGATGAAGTTGTTTGGTTTGATTTATTTTGGGTTCTTTGTTTGTTTTGGCTTTACGCTACCATGTCTGCTCCAAACTTACTAAATTCATCCCTTCTTTACATAGTTATGATGTTCCTGAAGTCAGGTTTTTTGACCGCTGTTGCTTTTCAGTGATCTAAATCACAGGACTCTTACCAATCAAGGCAACACTGCTCTCTCTTTGTAAGAGATGCATATGGCTGATGGTGTTCATCTGATGAGTTGCACAGCACCCACACAACTTACTGGAGCTTACATGTGCGGGCAGCTGCTGCTTAGCTCATGCACGGGTGTCCAACTGTTTTCTAAGGCTATTTTCTTAAAAATACATAGTCAAAACCAACCAACCACAGCACAGCTAAGTCAAGTGGTAAGCTAGTATTGCCATTCCATGTAAAAAAGAAATTAATGTTTACTGCAAGATCTTGAATATCTTTCAGGTATTTCTGTCAAGATAAGTCAGAGAAAGTATTTGTTCTAAATAGTGGGGTTTGTGCTACTCGTGTGGGGAAGTGGAAATGCTGAACTAGTTTCCCAGATGGAATAAATGCCCATTTGCCCAAACATTTTGTGCCAAATGAAGCATTTATTCACTGAAAACGCACCTACTAAAACTATTCAGAAATTGAGGTTGGATTTATAAAACGCTTCTCACCAATGGAGATACTCTGAGTAAAATGTAATTGTTTTTGTGTGACCTGCAGGAGCAATTCTAGTGTTTCCAAAACATTTTCAGCATTTTCCTGTTCTCCAAAAGTTTACTGAGTAGATATGTGCCTGACTAAGCCAATGTTTTTCAACTGGTATGGTTCTCTTTTCAGTGTGTTGAAGATTGTGCTTCAGACTTTCCCATTTCTTACGCTTTTCACAAACTTCAAGTGTTATTGATATAGAGAGTGAAAATGACTTCGTAGCCTCCTGGATGCTGCAGTGCTTAAGTTGAAATCCCTCATCTGAATCTAGAGAGTTTCCTAACTGTATAACTGATAGATAACAAGGAAAATATTAATCTAACCATTTCCTTGGTTTTTATTACCAGAGCTCGGGAACAAAATGCCTCATGTTCATAGACCTGGAAAATGTTACCAGCTTGGGATGAAAATATTGTTTCATTTTTCATGGAAGTTTTATGGTTTGTATGACCCACAGCAAAATATTTTTCATTTTTGTGAGGAAAAAAATCAAACAAACAAAAAGGCAGTTTTGAGTTAACCCAAACCAGATTTTTCTGATGCTGGCAGGGTCTATAAGGAGATGTAAAAGGAAGCAGGTATAAGCAGTAGCTATCCTGAAAGAAAAATAGAGAATACTGCTTCAGTTGAGCCTCCAGCAGTTAATGATGCTCCAGAGAAAGCCCAAGGGCAACACATAAATAAGGGGGCAAGTAAGGAACATTATGATAATAGACTGAATAATTTACTCCATTGTCCCACATTTTTCCTTCAGTTGATCAGGACAGCTGCTTGTTTGCATTTGTAATTGCCTCCCTTCCTTCTAGTTTATGGAGGATTGTTAATCCAGCATTGCAATTTGGGGTGCCCTGCATGCAGCTAGATGTCAGTGGGAACTGCAAGCTTATTGCTAATGGGACTGTGGCTGGCCAAGCCTCACAGTAAGAGTCTCATGCCAAGCTGGCAGCCATTGGTATTCCCTAGAGAGTGGCACTGTAGATGAAAAGAAGCAGGATCAAATTCATACAAAATTGTTTTAAAGCCCTGTATCAGAAGAATAGATAACTTATTAAACAATAATTGACTGGGAACTTGGATGTGTTAAGGCACTGTTGTCAAGAGGCCACCATGTGTCTGTCTATAAAACAGACATGATTACCAAGTGAGAGGATAGAAGCTACAGCTAAGACGTCACATGAAGGGGCTTGGAAGTTTATTTTGGAAAAGCTAAAAGCTGCAAAAAGGGGTTTGGTGTCTTAAAAGGGCAGACAGTGGTGCCCAGTTGTTTAAGAAAGGAATAAACAGGTGATGTCAAACAACTTGAACTTGATGCCACATTTGTGCTATGTCCATGGGGCTGTTTACTTCAGGTCAGCAAATGGGGAGGCATTGTATGCAGCAGAATTAAGCTCTTGTGTTAAGTGAGTATTTCCAATGTTATACATAGCAAATAAGTGTGTTGCAGCTACATTTACAGTGTTTGTGTAGTGTGAAATTTAAGGAATTCCACTGTGTCACCAAATAGCTATAGAAAAGAGATTTTAGCTTTCCTTTTCAAGTTGCACGCATATGTAACTGTGCAGGCAAACAAGAAGCCTAGTCAGTGATTATTGAGCTGATAGGTGATTGTAACCCAATAAAAGATGGGATTCTCTGGAATAGATCATGGGCATTATTTTAGGTGTTGTATCCTTGTATGTAAGACAAGAGTGGTTCTAGGGATTGATTTATTGATAATTTTAGAATTATTTTAGTATTCATCACCCAAGAACATCCTTGTGATTAGTACTTCAAGTTCCTTTTCTGCAAACTGTCCTTTGGTTTTCAGGGAAAGGTAATTTTTCACACTTTTTGATTTTTCTAATGTCTACTCTAGTAAACATTCACAGCTGTAGGATCCAGGCTTTTTGTAAGTGGATCCTTTCTCAGCAAGGGCTCTAGTGAAGATTTTTGCACCTGTGGTAGTGAATGAAGTATGGGATTCAAGTGTGTGGTGTTCTTTTCCTTTTCTTCACCAGATTTTTCAGTTTCTGAAAGAAGAGGGGGAAAAAAGCAGAATTCTAGCCTTATGTGAAAATAGCAGAAAATCTGGGCTCTGCTTTTAAATTCTTGGTGAAATTTAATTTCAGACCTCCTGGAGATATGAATGCTGTGTATGTAGGTAGTGGTGTATCTTTCTCCTAATTTTTCCCTTTGCGTACTTATATAAAGTTCGTCTAAGAAAGATGATTTAGCATCATTTCAATCAGCAAGGATTGCTGTTCCCATGGCCCCCTCAGCTAATGCAACGTAGCACCCTCCCTACCTTGACAGCATGTCACTACTGGTATGACCATTCCAGCAGGAACCTCTGCCTATAACCTCATCTGATACCACTTGCTTCACTCCTACATGCCAAATTTAGTCTTTGGGCTTCCACAGCTATCATGAAATCAGATCTTCCAAAGCACCCACTCCAATAGAGCATCATACAACTTGGAGGGCATGGAATAGAGAAGTGAGAAGAATTGTGTCAAATGTTGCTGTCATTAAGATTAACTTCTAGAAATGAGCACCTATTTTTTAAACATGATATACTGAAGTCATTTGAATTGTCTCTGTAATTATCATATTTGTGTATTGCTGTGCTTCTGGGCTCAAAATAGATGAGGTAGACAGTATGAGTCTGAGGGGGATCTTTAAGATCAAGAAAGTTGCAGAATAGGCAAGTAGGGAGTGAATATTTACTGTTTCTCACAATAATAGGATTAGGAGGCATTATGATTATGAAGCAGCATGTTTGAAATAAAGGTATGTCTTTTTTGTGTAACTCATAATTGAATTGCAGAAGTAATTGCCCCATCATGCTGGGTTAAGAAGAGCTTAGATAAATTCATACCGGAAAGATCCAGTGGGACAATGGTCTAGCAAGTGATTTGGGAAGTTATGTACATGATTGCTGAAAGCTGGGAGAGCATTCCAGAAACAGTTCTATCCCTACAGTCTTCTCCTGAGTAACAACTACAAGGCAGTGTCAGAGAGAGGATGCTGGGCTAGATGTTCTTTTGGTATAAGAATAACTATGACTATATTAAATCCAAGAATATGATTTTTTAATGAAACTTTCAGCCAGCTTTCTGACTAGAAATATTCAGAATATAATTATTAAAGAGTAGCTTAGAGAAAAACTAGCAGGGTCAGCTCCCTGGACCACAAGTCAAAATCCTGTTTTTAGAAGTCTCCAAATAATCTTAATGCTATGGTAAGTGAATAGTTTGGAAACTTTGAAGAGGAGACTCAGATTTCTGAGGGGTTTAAGTGCTTATGAAAATGCTGACATTAAAGAAAAATGTCAGAAGGAAGGAAGAGAAGATCATGGGAGGACTGAACAGTGCACATACTGTTCTTGACATTGACTCTGTGTAGCGTTTCCACTTTTGTATCTTCCTGCTTGTGGTTTTGGTTTCAGGTACCCTTAGCAGACCTTTCTCCCTCAGTGATATCCAAACAGGACACTCAATCAGAATAGCTTCTTTAGGACAAATACTGAGGGAAGCTCTGAGCCAGATCAGGGTGAAATACCAGTGGAGCTAGTTTGAAAAGTTGATCAGATAAATTAAATGAGAAACTGAAAGCATTTGTTTATTTAATAAATAAAATGTCCATCTTTATCAAATGTAGTGTTTCCTACCCTTTGATACTGTTCCACACTACCACCCTAGTGATCTCAAGGATCTCATCTTAACAGATGCAGAACACAAGTGTGATGATGTGAAGGTAGTAGGCAAAAAAGCTAGAGATCTTATGCAAATTCAGATAGGCATTAATTTGCATAATGCTTCTGATATATAGATATATCTAAATATGTATGTATATATGCATCCATTATCTCTCATTCTCTTTTGAAAGATACTTCTCCTTTCTCAGCCTCTCCCTGAGCTGGCTCTTCCCTTATTCCTTGTTGTCCTTGATGATGACCAGCCAGTTTGATGTCCAGGCCCTCATCTTCCTGGAAGCATAGATTTGTCACTCTGGCCTAAACTTTGTATAAGGAATTGTAGCTCCTGTGCTGTCTGTCATCATAGCTATTCATTTGTGCAGGTAAGGAGTAGATGAGAGCTGTGGAAACTGAGTTATTTCTAGATGCTCCCATCAGGGATTGTCTCTGGTAGACATAATCGCAGGACAGTTCTTTGTGGTGAGTGTTACAGAGAATGGCATAAGGACACATTCACTTTCTCCTAGTTTTTCCTCCTCTTTTTGAGAATGAGGGTTGGAGCAGCTAAGCTCAGACCTTTTCTCATCCTTTTGTAAGTTTGGATTGTGTAGATTTGCTGAAACCTTACTGCAGCTTCCACCCTGGGATCATCAGTAGGATTTTGAGGCTCTCCCATAAGCAGTGGTTGATACACTCTAGGAATCAGCACACTGTCAGGAGGTGAGGCCGAGCTGCATGAAAGCATGTTTTTCCAGATATCCTTAGGAATGGATTTGAGTTTGAATACACCACTTTAAAGGAAGGGAGACCTGCACCTACTGCCTTGGGGCTGCCATCCCTCAGGGATGCAACCCTGGTCCTGGTTAAGATGACCAGTCATAGCTGATTTTGCACAACAGGTTGCCAAAGAAGACATGTCTGTTTTCTCTAGGATAAATTTCATTTTTGTGAAGAGTAACAAAGAAAGGGAGCTTTGTATTTATGTTCAGTAAATACAAAAGTTTTTAAAATTGGTTTAGCTAGGGCTTAGAGTAGTTGTTTGAGTGAAAGTATTTTACATCATAAGTGACTTTTCTCCTGTATCTAGAATTAGGCCCTAGGGTGCAGGTCTCCAGCAGGTGTAAACTGTCACATAAAGTGGCAACAATTAAGGCTCCCGAGCATCCATCCTTAGTTTTTCAGAACAGTCAGCAGCCCAGATTGACATGTAGGGCCTCCAAAACCATAGCCAGATGAGCTTTATTGAAAACCTGGCTACTTAATTTGGTGTTTATGTGGAACTTAATCTTGAGACAATCTGGTCCAAAATGCAATCTCACATATGCTGCATTACCAATGTTTACATGTTCAGCTGGGTAACTTGAGCTGCATTGAATGAGAGTTGCACAAACAGTGAAAGAAAGGAAAAGCCCCTTTGGCAGCAATTTAATTTGTGAGCTTTGAAAAAATTCAGATATGTGAAGGAATTATTCTGCCAGATTTACCAAAGCTTGAGCTCGTTGGAGTCGATGGAATTCTCTCTCCTAACTTCAGAAGACTTTTTACCCCAGTCTCTAAACTGAGTTAGTATAGGCTGATCATAAAGAGACTTTATTGGAAGGAAAGTTTAGCAAGTAAATAATTCAGTAAATATTTGCTGGGCAGCCATGTCCAATAGATTACTTGTTATGGTGGATAATAGGCAATACTGTCTTTTAAGACTGCAGTAATACAAAGTACTCCAAAAAGCCTGACCCTAGTAGTATTGAGGCCTGAGAAGAGAAGATGTTAATCCTACCCACCAGGCCAAGATTTATTGGAAGGCATGTAGTATGGAGATAGAGATATAATGGTCCTAGATCCCAGCTGCTCACTTTCTTGAACTCATTCTCTTCATAAATGCATGTTAAATAATTTTGAGGCAAGTAATTTAAAACAATTGTAAGAAATTACTCATACTGAAACTTTTTCAAGAATTTAAATTTTAATGACTTTTATTCCAGCATATGGATTTGGGGCTTGCTGGTAAATTGAGCTGCCTCTTTATGGAAGTGGCAAATTTTCTATCAGAGCAGAAAATGCTCTGAGAAGAAAACCAGCATTCGCTATCAACAGCAGAAAAAAATGTTTATAAATCATTGCATTTGTTTCAGATTATTCATCAGAGCTGGAAGGCAATTGTTAAGTTGCCTTGTGATACTATAAACAGAGCACTGGGAAGGCCACGTACTTTGTAGCAAAATTTTGGGGTTTGTACATATACCAGCTGAGACTTTTTCCTTCAGTAAGTGTTGAACTAATCTTCCAGAGAGGACGAACTAGATTCCAGTGTGCTGTTTTCAAGTAACAAGTTTGAGTTGGCACTGAGAGGGCAGCAAGTCCTGCGAAGTCACAGAGGAAGGATCTTGCAAAGTTTTCTTATTTGTCTTTCCTTCTTATACTGCAGTAGGCAAGGGAAGTCTTCGCTTCTCCTTTTCCTATATGCTCCCAAACTGCTCTCTGATGGGGCTGTGAAAAGGTTCAGATCTGGAAAAGAGTAAGAACTGAGGGTATGGAGGATTTTGATACAGAAAACTTGAGGCAATAGTGTTGAACATTTCCTGGTAAATAAAAAAAAGAGGACTGTCTACACACCTGCATTATAGTTCAAGACAGGAGGACTGCCTGGTTTCCCTGGGTACTGCTATTAATTACCCTAGAGCTTTTTTTTCTCTGTGAGAAACAGCTACACTTTCTGTCACATGAAGCGCAGGAACCACACCAGCACCAAGAGAAATAGCAGGCTTAGTTAGCTGAGCAAGTTGCTGGAACTAGCCAGCATTCCTACGTTAGTGACTGGCTGAGTTTCCACAGCATTTCAGAGCTTCCTGGCCTTGCCTGCAAGAGTACTCGCAAAAGCAGCTTGGTTATACCACCTTGGTGTATTGTGGCCACTCCTGGAGGAATTGATTTCTGCAGAAGCTGTGCCAGCTCTTCTGACGTTTTGAATGTTGTGGATCATTTAGCTTTGTTGTGTTTTTCCACCACCTCCAACAACAAAAATGAAAGCAAAACACAGACCAACTCATTTGCTGACATGTTGGCACATACTGTAAAATAAATAACTGGTTGCAGAGTCACTATAAAAAAAGGAAAATATGGATTTTTCAGGTGGCAAGTTGCTTTTGTCCAAAGGAAAACCAGAAAATTGAGGTATCTTTTATGAACAAAACAGGAGAGCTGCAAGGTTGAATGTGGGTCAGACATCTTTTAGTGGCAGTGGTTTCCCAATGCGGAAACATGTCTCTGTTAAACACAGCAGCATAAAAACTCTTATGCCAAAGAAGGTGATGGGGGGTAGGCAGGGACCCTCAAAACAGCCAGTAGCTAATGCTGCCTTTGTGGTTTTATATATTTGCCTATTAAAATGACAATGCAGACATGGAACATTTAGATTTAAGAAGCCTTCTTTTCATTAAACAACATTAAACAAACTGACAAAGTAGGGGGTTATGACTCTAGTAATTGAAACGTGCTGTTCTGTTCAAGATCAGAACTCTATAAAGACTCTTTTCACCCTGTAATGCCCTTTGTGTTTGCCTGCTACCCCTGCTAGAAATTACTGTAGGCCTGAAGTATGTCTTTCCAAGTGGAGTGGGAATGACAGAGTGCAACACCACACTTGGCAGATGGGGTCACAGCCTTTTTTAGGACGTTAACATTCATTGTGCATTGGAAATCAATTTGCAGCTCAGAATGTATGGAAACTTAGCAGGGCTCCCCTCCCTACTTTTTTTTTTTTTTTTTAATGTTAACTTTAAACCTAGGATTCAGGAAAAAGAATTAGATGGATTAATTTGGATTAACTCTGATGGGGTTCAGGTAGTTTTCATTAGCTTAATTTACAGTGTGCCTTTTCATGAATTGCTTGTTCTTCTCTATGTATATTCTGAATCTGTACATAATATTGCATTTCTTTGTCCTCTCTTCTAGATGTTGATGAATGTCAGGATAACAATGGAGGGTGCCAGCAGATTTGTGTAAATACTATGGGCAGCTATGAATGTCAGTGCAAAGAGGGCTTTTTTCTGAGTGATAACCAACATACCTGCATTCATCGCTCCATTGGTAAGTTTTCAGTGTATAAATCATACTCTTTAGAATAACTATGTTCAATCAGAAATGCAGAAACTGTTTGAGGGGATTTTTTTTATCCCCAGAGCTCCCAAAATCACTTTACTGGTTGGTTGGATTTGATTGATTCTTCCACTACCCAAACCTGTAGTAGAGCCATAAAAAAGACAGTGAAAAGGCTTTAGTTTGATGTAGAAATTATACTTTGTTCAAACGACAGGATCTTCGGATAGGCAGAGACAGATTTTCAAATGGCAACTTCCTGCATCTAAGTTTCCAAGACTTAAAAATTTTTCCTCTGTTTATTGTATAATAGTTCACCTGTCCTCCTACCTTAGGGAGCATGGTATCTTAAATCAAAATGAACAGCTTGTTGCTTCTGGAAGTTATACAGGTTATGGTTTTTTGCTAGTTATGTAACTCGTTGCTTCATTGCAGGCTGATGATGGCTGATACTGTATTGGCACAGCATTTTTTGTTGTTTCGGTACGCTATCTAGGGTAGATTAAAAAACTGCTTCTCTGTTGCCTATGCACTAGCAGTAGAAATAAGGAATCCCTGCAAAACTGTGATCCTTGTCTGCTGCTGATTTTGACTAGAAAAAGCAGCTCTCCCTTTTCTATACATGTCAGACATGGAAGACAAGTTTGAGTGGAAGGGGAGAAAAGAAAACAGCATAGCTATAAATCTTTGCAATTAAGTGGAGTCTTTATGTGTTCATTCAGACTTCTGGTGACCCTGGCAGCAGTGGGAATATATGCTTGGAAACTCATTTACCAATAGGCAATACAGAATGACAAAGTAGCAAGATGAATCTGGTGATCAACAATGTAAGCATGCTGTAAATTTCAACAAGCCACACAAATGGTTCTGAACTATTTTAAGTCACTAAAATTAGCCAGAAAGTCCTACTTCAACATAGAGTATGAATTTAGTCACTCTGTTGTTAACAAGAACGCAAAACATTGTAGTGTAGCGTCTCAGAAATGTACATATATTTATGGCACTTTGTGTCTGCTTACACAGAATTGCAAAGACAAGCAGTAAGTTTGATTTTCAGAAATGTGAATCTTTGGAATATATTAACAGCTCTGTTTTTTAGCATAATTATTGAGTTTTAAGTGATTGAGGTATTTTGATTATGACAAGAACATACAATTAAGCTCCATCAACCAGTGCATTTTAAAGGTTGTTATCTAATATGTTTTTAGTAATTCTTTTCAACATAAATTGTTCAGATTTCTGCCCAGTGTAAAGTAAGCCTGACACAAAGATATCCAACAGAGCAAGGAATAGTAGTTGGAGGCCTAATTAAAACCACTTGCAGAGTACTGTGGTACAATCATTATTTCAATTTGCACATTATAAAAATTCCCAGCTGTAACAAAAGAGAATTTAGTTATCTGAGATGGAAACTAATGAAATAAATGAAAAATGAGACTCTAAAGGCAAAAGCTTTTTTCTAAGGAATAGATTTGTTGAAGGAAAAGGGTAAGTTTTTATCGCAAAGAGGATTCCCAGTTTGCCAGAAGGACTGGGGCAGTGGATTTGAAGGTTGACTGCTGTATGCATGTAATAAATATGCATGGGAATAATATGTTTGTGTTGTTTACAAAGAAAATGTCATATAATAAATGGACATTTAATTTGAAGCAACATCTTCAAATTATTTTAGATGTGAAAAAAACAAGCAACATACCAAATAGACTGATGGTGATTGCAAAGTGGCTTAGGAACAGTTTGTGCTTTTCAAAAATAAAGTGCTAATTTACAATAAGAACAAACACCACAATGTAGTGCCATGATCCTCCACAGAGATACATTTGGTGGGTATGCTGAAGGAAAGAAATGACATTAAATGATCTCTGTCAGTTGTCAGAGGTGACTGAACTACAAATAGTAAACATGCATGGTGAGAAAGTAAATGGCTTTTTTAGTATCAGCGTTTACTCACTTTCATCTGTCTCACTCGTAAGCGCTGCTACAGAAACTGTTGGAACACAAATATATGCATCAACATATTTAGCCAGAATTGTGCCTAGGGCTAGATTGTGTCTGTACCTTTGTTGGTAAACAACACTGAAGTGGACAAAGGCCCACCACACAGGCAGCGCTGCAATCCAAACACAAGGCACTGACTTATTTGCCAAAGCCCTTTAGCATGCTTGTCGACTTTGAGCATAGTAAGAGCCATTAACTGCAGTGGGATTACTTTTCTGTTGCTGAAAAATACATGTGCAGTCACACAATCGCAGTGTCCTTGACATTACCTAAAGTCTCTTCAAGGACTCATCTAATCTAAAACAATCAGCCATAAGGTTCTTCATACATCTTGCTGTCACCTTTTCCCTCTTGTTTTCAAATACCTTGAGAAAAAGAGAGAAGCATTGCAAGGTGCTTAAGATGTCCTTGGAGCTGGGATGAGTTCAGAATGGAGAGAGCAGTACCAAGCCTAAGCAATGTCTGTAGGCCCAGCTCACCTGCCTCAGCCATCAGCAAGGCTGGTTCTGATCGTGTGCTTTGAGCTCATCAGCACATTCAATTGATGCGATAGTTTCAGAGTTGAAAAATGGCATTGGATATTCTCTTGGGGGTTGTGCAGAGGAAGGAATACGTCCCTTTTTTGCATTAACCAGCCAAATCTTCTGATATGAGGCTCCTTCCTTAAAACTGTCAAGTGCTCTGTGAATTTCCTCAGCTTCCAGAGCTGCTCTGTGCCTGTCCCAGTGTTTTGAGGGGGCATTGTACCACTGTGCTGCTACCCACAAGCTGTGCTTAAAAACCACACTGACGTTCACGGTAGGAGCTTTTAATACCATCCCTGTGTCCCAAATGACATGTTTGCTTTCCATCTAGAAGTGTTATTATTTCCTGTGGACAAGAAGGATTAATGATCCATAAGAAATATGAATTTTATACCAACAGGAGTCCAGGCTGATATTAAAGCCAGGGCAAACCATAGTTTCCCAGTATTTGCTTTGTTTCACTGTCTTCATTATAGGCCCACTGATTTCTTAGGTATATTTTGGCAGAATACCATGCCCAGTACAATTTCTTTTGGTTTTGCATACAACTTAATTTCCCTTTGCTGAGTCAGATTTCAGCACTAGTTTACTCACAATAATGACAGCAACAAAAGGGAGAGAGAATGGATTGTAAAAGATAGGGAGAACTTAACAGCTGTTTATCTTGGTACATCTTAGTAACAACTGCAGGTGTGAACACTGAATTATACCAGAGACATGTTTGTGTTCGTTTTCTCATGACTTAAAAAGAAACCAGAGTAAAACAGCTGTTACTGTATCATCTCCAGCTCCAGAGGGAGCATGTGTTTAATAAATGTGGAGATTAGTATTGTACACTACAGCTGTGACTGAGTCAGGTGAGTGGGTTACAGCATGTTTTCCCTTAATTTGATGATAAGCCAAAGCCCCAATTCATCAAAGCCTCTGAGCACATCCTTAAAGTCCTAGTGATAGCAAAGTTGGTTAAAAATCTGAATTGGGCTTTAAAAGCATCAGAATAAACTGCATGCCTGTCACTGAAGTTCAGAGTGATGAGAAGGAAGGATATGGTCCATCCTATTTGCATTACAACTGTAAAAGGTATTGTGGTCAGAAGCCCTGACTACAAACTGCCTCACCAACCAAAATTCTCAGCTGAAGCATTATGGAAAGCCATTGCTGGCCCACCTCCAGAGGACAAGTCTCCTAAAGCATAAAGGTTGTTTGCTTACAAGCCAGATACTTAGGAGTTCTGTGGCTAGGAAGACTTCTGTCATTTTAAATTTCATCCCCTGAATGTCTGCCTAAAGCACAGTTATATTAATATCTACTAATCATTCACTGCCAATGTTTTTATACAGCTAGTGCCAAGTAAACTAAAAAGGCAGGTGCAAATAGGAGCGGTAATTATAAGTGGAGACAGATGAGGTGAAGTACCAGGCTATAGAAGGCTGAAAATTATGATGGTCTCGTCAAACAGTGGAAAAGCTTTTTGCATGGTTGTCACTATCATTTTCAAGCTTGTTAAAAGACCATTTGGCATTAAAATGCTTTTTCACTTCCCCTTATCCCATTAACCTTGTGTTGGTAGCAGTTAGGGAGTTTGATATAAACTCGACATAAAGTCAGGCTACCACAACTTGGCAAATTACTGTGTTAGAGAGTCTCAAAACCAGCTTGGCTCTTTCTGCACAAGAAGTGTAACAGTTTGGTCCACAATGAAAGAGAAACATGCTAAGCCAAGTTGTATTGCATTTGTCATGGACTAAGTGGACTTACCGCACTTGTGCTGATACACACCAACTTGTTAAACTTGATTATATGTTTAAAGCCTTGTTAATTTTGCAGTAGTAGAAGTCCTTCAGTCAGCTGACATCAACTACCAAATTTTGCCTTGTTCTGAGGATTATAAAACCACCTTGGTTCAATGTTTTCATTCCTACTTTCTATAATTATTTTTTTCCTTGCTTGTTTTGTGCAATTCTAGAGTGGTAGAAAATGTGTTAGGACTCCCTGGGAGGAAGCAGTCAGTGCAGGAAAGGTTACAGGTTGGCATTCTGGACTTTATTCCCATCTCTGGCGCTGATGCCTCGTGGGAT
Organism: Coracias cyanogaster; assembly: GCA_033124195.1. Taxonomy (NCBI): domain Eukaryota; kingdom Metazoa; phylum Chordata; class Aves; order Coraciiformes; family Coraciidae; genus Coracias; species Coracias cyanogaster. Next base: position 18,446 of record JAVSBS010028580.1, read on the forward strand.
TCTGGGCAAGAAGGTTATTGTGACTCAGAATTTCTGCAAAGCCCTTTAGAGGACAGGGCTTTTTCTACAGAAAGCACAATCATCTATTCATATTTAGTTAATGTGGAAGGATGACTTTAAATAATTAAGTGTTGTAAGTACCATTCCAGACTTTATGAAGTACAAGGTTTTTCATCTCAACTATGAAAGCTCTTTCATGATGATGTAACCAGTTAAATTACTCCATTACTTGAATACACATTGCCATAGCTAACCTGAGTACAGGCATCCCATTCACTGGAGCAGAACTATTTGTCTTTTGAAAGTGGAATCCTAATATGATTGTAAAGTAAAGGAATATATGTAAAGTAATTTTTAAGGAAATAAATTCTTGTGCTTTTAGATAACATAATAAGAAAACCTTTCAGGCAGCATAAGTTTTATCTGGACAAAAATACTGTGCTCCTGGAAGCTTTTTCCTAAAACTGCATACAGTATGACCTAAGTGTAAAAGAAACTTGTCTGTTTATACATTCCCTTGATGCATTTTGAATAGTTTAATTTCACAAAATATAGGATACAGAATGTATCCAGGGAAAAAGGCTTAATAAACCATTTTAAATCTCATTGTGCCCCGTTAAAAGTGTGTAACCTTTTAAAACTGTGTATAGCCCATGAAAATTGCAGTATTTTGGTTTCAGGAATCCTTGTTTGCCCCAGCAGCCTGTGTGAAGGACACCTCACATTTGCTTTCTCCATTCCTCTGTGGGGAACATGCAACAGGTGAAAACACTAGTATGAGTAAAAAATAATCTATTATGCCTGATCTCCCCACTCTTGTGTATCAGTGATTTGTCATTATTAGGACTAGTAAAGTTACAATGGTGTAAAACTAGTCAAACTGTAATCTGTCTTAAGTTCTGTTGTGAGGGGAAGCAGTAATTAGACAATCATAAAAACAGTATTAGGTGAAAGTTTAGGACTAGATATGCGAATAAGTAGTCTTGTAGAATCATAGGACAGCCCAGATTGGCAGGGACCTCGACAGATCATCTGGTTTGACATTTGGAGGGAAAGGGTGCCTAGGAGAAATTATCGAGTGGCCTGTCTAGTCACATATTGAAAGCCACCAGCAATGGGGACTCTACCATGTCCTGGGAAGGTTATTCCAATTAATGATTGGTGTCCTTATAAAAATTTATTTCTTAGGTCAAGATAAAACCTCTCCTGGTGCAACTTGTATCCATTGCATTTTGTCTTCTCCATGTGGCTCCAAATAGTTCTATCCAAATAGAACTAAATCTGTCCAAATACAGCTGCTAAAGCAGAGTTCTGAGTATCAAAATTGTCAGTAGTTTGTTGTTGTTTTTCCACCCCCTCAACTTTTCACATTAAAGCTTTCAATACATGTCAGCTTAAGTGATAACTGCTTAGGATGTCATAGAATTGGAGGCAAAGGCATGTCACTTTTGGGTTACAAAAACTTTAAATGCATCTGAAACCTGAGGCTGCAGACTTCCTTTTATAGGTAAGAAAACTGAGGTGTTAATACTACAGTATTGTCTAAAGATCTTGTGACTGTGGCTGAACTGCAGGATAGATTCACTCCATTAGAGGAGCTGCAGTTATGTTTCTCAGAGTAGTCCAGGTCGAAACCATGATGTGAGGAAATGATATATTTCAGTATATCCCAAGTCCCAGAGTTAAATAGAGCCACTTGAAATTGGTTGCAGGCCCTCATTTTGTTTGTAGGGACCAATTCAGATCCATGTCAGCCTTATACTCAACAAAACATTATGAAGCCTCCACATATTCTACCTTAGTTTTATAGCTCACTTGCCTTCTAAAGGAAAAATATTGTGATTCAGAATTTTCTGGGACTTTGAATTAATTTTGCTTCAGGAAGAAAACCAACTTTTGTTGAGTAATCAACACCTGCTGCTGCTTTACTCCAGCTGAGATTGAATGTACTAGCACACCGATTGGTTAGCAGGATGCAATGGTGGTGAGTTCACTGAAACTCAAAGGAGAAATCTCCCAGTGCTCAGGAAAAATAGTGGATTGCCAGATTTTGCCAAAATCTGAGATTAAATTCTAAGAGTATTGTGCCAGAGCTGTCCTGTGACAGATCCCACATTTAAGTGTACTGATCAGAACAAACATAAATATTTTTTTAAAATAAAATTTAAAAAAGAAAATACTACTAAAAAAATTAAAGCCTAGATGTACTAGAAAGCATCAACTGGTAAGTAATCTAGAAGTCATATGTGGAACCTGCATATAGTGCTTAAACAGTAGTAAAAGTAGATGCACAGTTGAACATACTAAGTGACGGACTAGGACGTGCAGATAATTTCTCAATGAGCCAGAATCTGAAATAATTTAGTGGTATGGTAGTTGATTCTGCATGGCTCCATTGTCAATGCCTTTTGGTATGGAAAGGATGAAACTAAAGAAGGAAAAGAAGTGTGTAAGAAATAATGAAGCTGGAGATGCAAAGAAGTGTGTCTTGGAAAGAGCAGCTGTTTGAAATAGCCTGCAGCAGCATGACAGCCAACCAGCTTGACAGGGAGAGCAGGGAATTTGTAAGTCAGATCAAAAATCTCTCCACACCTGTGTGACAGAAAGTGCAGCAGTCTGTAGCTCAGCAACTGACTGACTGGCAGTGCTGACAAGATGGGAAAGCTATATGCACGAATGAGAAAACACACTGGAAAGTAGTGCATTTTAAAAAAATAGAGAAAATATGCAAAGGGGGCTTTCACACTCAATCCTTCAATAGTATTGGAAGTGAACCAATCTTCTGTTCATACTGTCTGCTCTGTATATATCAGAATTATACTAAATAAAAGAACTGACATGGTTTTTAAAGGCCTCTAGCATCCAGTTGACTGAAACATCAGGTGAGAAAGATCTGGGAAGAATATTAAACCACAGTGTACTGGAAAAAACTTGCATTCATGCAGGCACACAATAAATGGACTCTTTTAAGTTATATCATATGGTTGTATGTACAACCATATGTTTTATTTGTCATGATGTCTCTCTCTCATGCCATCAGGGATACAATGATGAATTGAGGGCCTGCTCTGAATGCCATGTAAAGATGCTCAGTATCTTTCTACCTACTGTAGTCACTATGGATCTCTTCACGTATGTCTCATATTTTTCACTATGCAGAGAAACCAGCCACAGACCATGTTGCAGGCACTGTTCCTCTTTTACTGCTATCCATGACAAGTCTCAGAGATGCGATCCAGCAGGAGCTCTCTGGGGGCTGATGCCACAATGTATTTTGGGGTATAAACCAGGAGGAATTCAAGATATGAATGCAAAATACCTGTTCCTATATAACTGTTACCTTCCTGTATGTGGTATGCATGCTATGCATTTAATAAATTCTGTTAATATTCAATTCCATGTAATTATGTTTGAAGTTGCTCTGAGCTATTCTGAAATAATTTAGGAGTTCATGGAAATAAGAAAGAAGATGCTTGTATTTAACAGCTGTGTATATTTTCAAGCCTAAGAATACATGCATGCTTTGTTAAGCTTTATATATTAGAAGTATTTGCATTGTAAAATTGTTGGGTTTGTTATTGTTTTTGATGGTATTTTGATTATTTTGTACTTGAGCACTAGTCAAGAATGGGACCAGATTGTGCAAGACCTCGTACAAACTGGGAAAATTTACAGCCTAAGTAAACAAGGCAAACATAGGGCAGGGGACAGCACAAAACACATAGTCACTGTGAATGTTTTCATGGCAGAAACACTACAGTAGCACCATGAGATATTTTTAAGAGAGTGCAGAAAGGAGGAAGGGAGTGAGGCAAGGGTATGTCAGGTAATCAGAAAGTAAGAGGAGGAGGGAGAGAGACAGAGAGCCAAGAGGGAATGAGATGAAGTGGCGGAGAATAGATTGAAGAAAAGAGGGGTGGGTGTGAAACAGCACAAGGCAGAATCTATACTTCTTTTGTCTCCTTAATTCCCTGACTCACTAGTGGAATTTCTTTTCAGTATCCTCTCCCTCACAGTTTTTTTTCCATTTTGTTAACTTCTCTCCTGTATAAACCACAGTATAGTCATAGTGTAGTCAAACTGCAGCAATGTCTTTGAAAACTAATGTTTTTCTCAATGGAAGGGGTCGTGCTGAGATTGCAAGGCCAAGCTGCAATCCTGCGCAAGTGATCAGGATGATACCCTTGCAAGGGTTCAACTCCTTTGCTTTTTCCAGGAGCCAAGAAATGCAGAAACAGAGGCGTTAGGGATAACAGGATGACAAGCATTGTGTGCTGTTGGAGTTACTCTGTGAACTATGTTCAGTTGATAAGAGCATTGAGCTTGTGCAGTGAATCAGTTTACCTGCTTTTAGTGTGGGATTCACAGTATGATTGAGCACTTTTAAAAGGCTATGCCTGCCTTACCAGCACTGAGAAGCTGCAAATAATCTTTCTTCTCTTGTTCCAGCATAAAGCAATTCACCATTGAGTAAAAGCAACAGCGCTTTTGTCCCTCTTCGATATGGAGCACCTCCTTTAAAAGTTCTTCTCTGTGTTTATAGCTGACTAAATCACTATACACACAATGTAAGGCAATAGTATCCAGTACAGTGTGCTGCAAACATTGTGTTGTGTTGGTGATTTACCAGAGTTGGCAGGTTTTCACCCTACAGTTAACGTGGGCTGGGGATAATAGAATAGCTGCTACCTTCAATCCATATCAAACTGGAAAGTACTAGAAAGGCCAAAAGTAAGAACCTCCTTACTCAAACATTAATTTTTGACAGAAATTCACATGATCGGTGTTGGCATTTCAGTATTTAGTGTAATAAGAATTGGTTATATAAACTGACATTTGTTTGGAATGCTACCAGTTCCAAGATAGGGAAGCAGCAATGTGAATTGTTCTTAGGCCGCGCATTTCTTGTTCTGCCTGCTTCAGGAGTGAACTCCTAGTTATTTGCTTTTCTAATCACTAATTTGCTAGAGGATGTCTACAAAAATCACCTCAGGACTCTATGCCATGTGCTGTAAAGTACAGATATGGAAGGCAGAAAAGTTACATAATTTGCCTAGAGTTACAGGGAAAGGCTGTAAAAATCCCAAGAGCTTTCCAGAAAAGTTGTGAGGGAATCATGTGACAGAGCATGCAGTTTACTGATACTATGTTGATTTCACCAAATCTGTTCTGTAAAATTGAGTATCTGTTTTTATATATGCTCCTACTGGGAACAGAATGCAGATACCCTGAGCCCCATTCTTTTGGTCTGTTATTTAATGCCCTTGTTTCATCCCTGGTGCACTTTTCACATCAGTGATTGATGAATTACATGTACATGTTTAGAGATCAAAGTGTAGCGCAGGGAGATGGGTGGATAACAGTGCATTTTGCAAATCCTGTCCTCTCCTGCCTTTCGTCCTTTCACTTTTTGTTTTCTCTTGGCTCATTGGTGTAAATTGAACAATTTCTGATGGTGCCAGGCAGCTTGACTTCTCACTGAAATTCAGGATGCCTGATGACTCTCTGCACTGTGCCCTTGTACTGGGAAGGCAGCCAAACTGACACTGGGAATGTATATGTTCTGAGAAGTGAGGTGAAATACAGCTGCCTGAAAGGTCAACCCAACGTTGTCAACATAATTTTTGAAAGAAGTGTATTCTTCCAATAAAACAAATTTTGTTCTCTGAAGTAGCTGATTTTCCTGGAATAATAGTAATTACAGATATATATATATATATAAAAAGATTAAAAAACCAAGCATCAAAACTCTGAAACAGTTCGAACTGGAGGTATTGTCCTTGGCACTGTATGGTGGTAGTGGTTAGGCAGCCTTGTTTACCTCCATAGGCAGCTGTTGTACTGCACTGTAGCATGAATATCCATGAAGCAACATTATGGAGAGGAGAGACGGGGCACTTCATACAAGAAACAGCTCAAACATAAATCCTGATTTGCCAGGTGAAGGAGTGTGTTCCTGCTGGTGTTTTTGAATTGCTGTTTTCCTTTCACACATGAAATATTTCAGCGTTGGGGGAGCTTTCCAGGAAAATGGCAATGAAAACAATAAAAGGGCTCTGCCAGCTCTGCTGAAGGGCAGCATTCAAGCTGTGCTTGCTGTGAGACTGCCCTTCCCTTACGGACAGCTGCATGTCTGCATGCTCTTCTCCAGTACTGTGTTTCTGCTCCTCACCTATCCAGACAAAATGCTTTCAGAAATCCCTCTAAGCTTCCCAGGAAAAGCTATCATTTGGCCTAAGTGCTTCCTTAATGGACACTTAATTACTCTGTTCTAATTGGAGTCTGAAAAACATATCATTAAAAAAAAGCCTGTAATAAGCTGTTCTAAACCAGGATTTGGTTAGCAATACTTTCTTAGCCTAATCTGTGTCTCTTGAATCCTGAATAGTGTGTTTACTTGGAGATTTATTTTGGAAAGGCTTTCTATGTAGATCTCAACATGACTTTTTAGCATTTGGCTAAGTTACCATTTGTCTTCAGCAGGCATTAGTTGAAAATACCTTGTGCTGTTCAATCTTCTGAGAATTCACAGAAAGAGATAGTGAGCTGTCATTCCTGTTCTATCTCTCAGAGAAGCTCACCACTTATCAGCCAAATGAACCTTAAATTAATCTGGAGGATTACCTGTCAGGGGCTCACTGAAATGCTCCCTGAAACAGCCCCATGGTAGAGTAAACTGCCAGAAAGACAATAAAATCAAAGAACACCAGTGGTAATTCTAAGTAGTCAGATCTTTTAAAAGTATAGCCTTGGTGGGAGCAGGAAAGACCCTTTGTGGTTTTTATGTTTTTCTCATTAGTTTCATGCCAGAGTGACTTCAGGTGGCTAAAGGAATTTTCCTGTTGTCCAGACTGTGGATATCATTTTCAACCTGGTTCTGAGGCTTTCTAGACCTAGTGTAAATGGTATCGCCTCTGATTGTCCATCAAATTCACTTCTTGCTATTAGCTACCAAGTGCCCAAAGTCAGAGTGTAAATATATCTCCAAGCACTCAAAATTTATTTATGTGTCATTAGGTTAAATATTTTATGGGGTTGTTTCACTTCTTCGTTTCCTCTAAAAACACCTGTAAAGGCCTCATTGTCTCTTAGTGTTTATTATGACTCACTTCATTGAGATACTTCTCTGCTGAGCTGTACTAAGTTGAGCTATCTCAAAAGCAACATTGTGGTCAGAAGTGTGGCTGTGTTGAATAACATCCCATTTTTCCTGTTCCATATTTATTCTCTCCTGGACTTCCACAGTCTGTTTACAGGCAGAAACAGGATTTCCTTGTTTTCTAATATGACCTGATATCAGGAAAAACACTGTCATTTTTTTTCTGCTTACCTTAACCACCAACAAATATTGCCTAAATTAAAATCCATATTCAGTATTTAGTTGATGCTCTTCATCGAATTACAGAAACCAAACAGAGCTACTTCTCGAGAAGAATTCTATTTTACTGTGTTCACCCTTGCACAGCAGTATTGACTGCACTCTGTTTACTGTCTCAAAGTTTTGTTGGCCTCTTGCAAACAACTTATAGCTTCCAAAGGATTTTCTTCACCTTTCTTTTCTTAGATTGTTAAAGCCAGGGATGACTACAAACCAAATGTGCTTCTAGCAGATGTCATGCTTATTTCCATGTGCAGCTCTGCCAATGTATCTTCATGCATCCTATCTTTTCACCTCCTTGCTGTTTTTAAAAAATGGAATACCAGTTAGATGTGTATACATGGTGACTAGGATGAAATAGTATAGCTTTTTTAGACCATGAGATCTGTAGAGGCTAAAGAGGGCTCCAGTGACAGCTTTAGTGTTCTCTCTGAAGTGGAGATGAGATGCAAGCCTGATCAAAACAGTTCAGAAGTCCACTGACTCCCAGCATTTTCAGTAGGGTTTGAACTGGCATCACAAGACTGTGAATATCTGCCAACAACAGAGATTGGATTAGAAGGTGATGTAAATTATGATTATTTCTTTGTGTTACACCATTGCTTAGGTAAAGAAAATTGTGAATAACTGTACTACCATTGTATACTTTTCATTTTCTGTGGAAGACCTTAGCAAACCATTTCACTAATCTATAGGACAGAAGTGTCTCTAAGGACCTACACAGAACTTTGAGACAGAGAGTGAAAGCGCCAGAAAGAGACCATTAGGTGATAAGTAGATTAAAGGCAGTTCAGTACTGTAGAATGTGCTTGCAGGGCAATTACCTAGTCTGCTGATCCCAAACACCACTAAGGATTGTTACTTTAGTAAGAACTCAGTATGCACTGAAGCAGAGCAATAAACAGGGGCTGAGATAGTCTCTTTGGCACATAAGAGAGCCTGTTAGTTCTAAGATGAATAGACTATTTTGCGAGGGCAAATAAGCCTCAATGCACAGAAAAAGAGCGATGATACAAGAGCAACAAAGTGGTTTGTGAACACACTGGATGTTTCTCACCCTGAATGTGCCAGCAGAGCATATAGACTTCTGAGAGAAGCAGGTTCTTCCACTTTCACACTGATATTGCCCTATAAACACTTCATTCATTTCTGAAGTACAACTTGCAGATTAGGCTTCCACTCACTGTGTTGGTGATAGCGTTTTGTCTTAAATGGCTAATAACATAAGACTGCTATTTCAGGTGCCTCCACGTGAAATCTGATGCTGAGTGCCCCAGAAAAAAAGTTAACCATTTGTGACAGGAATGGGATCAAATTTGCTGCTGTGTGGAATGTGTTTGCCTACATGCCCACCATGTGTCTGTGTTTGGTGCTGGTTGTAGCATTTGAACAGAGAAGCAAGAGGATTATTTTGGTGAATGTGAATACTAACAGTAGTAAAAGGGGAATTATAACTGTGCTTTGAAACAGTCCTCTTGGTAATATTCTTGCTCAGATAATAAAGGCCTTTGTTGCCTGAGAACACTGGAAAATGTTTTTTGAATGCCTTAATGGTGCCATCTTGATGGCAGGTAACTTTTATCAAATGGAAATATATTCATCATCTCCATTCCACATCCATCCTTCCCCAGCACCTCTCACTTTTCCCCTGACCTAGACCCTGCAACGTCACCTTTCAGACTATGAATCATTCATCTCACTCCCTCATGCCCCCACCAAATGTTATCATCACACTCACTTGAATCTTGATATTTGGTTTGTGTAAGCTAGGATCGTTCAGTGTCTCAGGCTGACATTTTATTCAGATTTGTTCTCTGAGGAAAACTTGGGGAAAACAGAGCAACATATTCCATTTCCACAGAATGACAAACTGTCTTCCCACAAAAGCAAACCCAGTAAAAAGTTTGGAAGTTTTTTTATAGAGCTAAATGGCTCTTTCATGTTGCATGTCTTACAGTGCTTAGAAAACAATATGTAATAGCACCAATGTATGTGTGTTTAAAATGTGTATATGCAAATACATATGCATTTTGTAAATACATTTTCCTAAGCTGTCCTTGAATGTGTCTACTGTGACCCCACTCCTTGCCTGCAATACCCAAGGGAGGCAGCATTGATTTTGTTCTTTGGGTTTTGTAGGTTTTTTCTGAAAGCAAGGGAGAGGCTTGTGCCTACATTGCATTTTACTTTAATGTATGGGCAAGCTTTCAGGCTTTTGTTGTTGGGACTATTCATGTGCTTAAGTGTTTTGCTGGATTGGAGCCACAGAACAGTTAATGAATTAGTGCACATACCAGGGTATAGCATTCTATTTCTTCTTTCCAGACAGTTTGCATTTCCAGTATTTGTATAGGATATAGGGTGACCAGCAGTCTGTTTTCTTTATTTATGAAATTGTATGTAAAAACGTCTTCTCAGTGGTTAGCATTTCAGCATCGATTTCTGTTAGATGAATTATCTTCCCTTTTTCTTCCCATCCAAACTCTGTTCCCAAAGAAAAAGTGTATGTGGTGGCCCCTTTGCCATACCTTCATCTCTTCTGTGAAAGTGGCAATGTATGAATGTATTTTCCTTCTCAGACAGTGTTAGAAACGGGATTTAGCTACCTAATAAATAGAGTGGTAGTGGCAACAGGTAATTCCATGCAGGCTGACAGAAACTTCTCTGAAAGAATTTGCCTGATTCTGTGCTTCCAGCTTGGAGTATGGGAGAGTAGTTGTGCATCTCTTCAGCAAATTTCTCCTTTGGAATGAAATTTCAACAATGGCGTTCGTATTGGGAAAGCACACGTTTGTGCAAAACTTATTAAGCAGCAGATGTGTTCTCATTTCACTAAATTATTTGTGGTCTTTTTAATTGATACTTCTTCAGTAGCAAATTGACCACGCAAGCTGAGTCTCTCCACTCTTTTATTGGCACTGCTTTGTGTGGCATGTACTGTCAGTCACAAGACCATTTGTGTCACAGCTGTGTTGGGTCCTGTTCTCCACTTTTGTTTAATATTTGGTGGCTTTCTCAAATTCATGCCCCAGTGGAGCCAATAGCACCAGAGTTCCACCTTGGAGGAAGCAGTGCTGCTGGCTGCATTTTCTCTTGCTTGTTGATGTCATTTCCTGGCCTACTAGGCCTTTTTCTGTCATGCATCATGGTGCCTTCTCCAATGCTTCATTGCATTAACTTCTAATTCCTGTGTGAACTAGTAGACCAGCAGTAATTTTAAGGCATTGGTATATATTGTTGTCTCACAGTAATGCTTCTGAGGTAGTTAACCTATTTTTTAATAGAGTACCTTTCGTCCTGAAGTATCCCATGGTGCTTTGCAGATGTGATCCTAGGAAATGCCATTACCTCTGGACAGAGATGCTTGAAGCCATGGACAGTATGGGATGTATGTACAGTATGTTCTAGATTTTACTAAAAGCAAACTGTAGTATTCTCAGTAGTGATGAACGCTAGAATCAAGTGAACAGAAAGAGGAGATGAGGATTGTTTTCCCTTCACCATCTGAAAGAAGAACAGCTAGAAGTCATCAAGTGAGAGGGAATAGAGGCAGGTAGAGGCAAAGCCTTAGGGCTGATGTTATATAGAGTGGATATGCTGACAACCAACCAGGGTCAAAGAGTGAACAGCAGACAGACTCATTCCTTGAAGAGTGCAAGCTCCATCATAGAGAGAAGTAAGGAAAGAGTGGTTTATAGAGAAAGCAGTTGCAAGTGGTAGCTACTCTGTAGGTAAAGAGGGGAAAACTGGAGTGGTAACTTGCAAGGGATATTATGACGGAAGAAAGCTGGCAATGCCATAGCTCTTGGCCAACATTAATTTGGGAGTTGGGCTTGATGATCCTCATGGGTCCCTTCCAACTTGAGGTATGTTATGATTCTATGATTAAGGGAGTTAGCAAAAAAAACAACACAAAGAAGGAGGACACCTCAGGAAGATGTAACTAGATTGGAGTCAGAGGACAGAAGAAAACAGGATGGGTGTTGGTAAATGAACAGAAGGAAAGAGGAATAACTACAGATTCTTGCTTGGAAGTCTCCCTTGCATGATCTTCCCTTTCCCTGTATAATAAGAGGCAAGTAGTTCAGCCACCAGGGCTCTGAACACTGAGATAAGCCAGTGAAGAGATGCATTCTGGGCAGGATATGTCATGTTATCTGGGCAGTTGGACCACAGACATTCCATTGTGCTAGAAGATACTGTAAAGAAAGTACATGCAATTGTTTTTATTTCCAGGGACCTGCAAGATGCATCAGATTACTGTGGTGAGCTCTCTTACCTTCAGTGGGATATATAAGGGAGTTACTTATACCCTGGAGAGTTGGGAGAAATCTCTTGGGATCCTTTCTGCCCCTGTTATATTCATCAACTTCTAAATAGCACTGCAACCTGGCTTTCATTTGTTGAGAGGGGAAGGGGATGAGTAGTTCAAATTATTCTTTTAAATTGCTGTAAACAGCCTCAATAAAAAGTAGTTAGTGGTAACTAACTGTTACAACTAACTGTAACAACTGTGTTGTATTGTATACAGTACAGTGCTGTGGGTTTGTTTAGCCACTAGAAAGTAAGTGGGAAGTGTGAAAGAAAACATATCTGGGCACAGTACAATATCTCTGTAGTTATGGACAGTCAGTATGTTGTTATATGCGGATTCATAAAAGCGTATATCCCTTCACACAGCAATTTCATTCAAAGAATCCTGGAGTCTTCTGAAGATGTATTGATATTAAGCATGGAAATAATAACTGCTGATGTTTTGAGGTAGAGGGGAGTTATCCTCTAACACAGTAAGCACAGTAAAATATTTATACAGTCATTAAACTCTCTGCATTGGATCAGTCATTTGCTAAGCTAATTCTCACTCCTTATAATGTTAGCAACAGGCCTTAGTGGACAGCATCATGATGATCAACACAGATCTCAGGCTAACATCACTGTTGCCCTTTTGTTTTGAGTCTCTGATTACAAGGAAATGGATTCGCTGTGAGATCCTATAAGGGAAAAGGACTTACTCGTGCTTTCAAACTCCATGGAAAGGATAAAGTCGTACTGCCTTCAACTGTTCCTGCCAGATGAATAGTGACTGTGTGTAGCACCCTCCTGTGGTGCCTTGTGGCTTTTACTGCTAGTTTCACTTCTCTGCTCGCTCTCTACCAAAATCAGTCTCTTGATACTGACTCACAAGTTGTAGCCAAGACTGAGGACAGAAAGGTGTACCTTAATGAGCATTTCATGTGATACTGTCGGCTTTCCTCATAGACCTTATACTTATTTCTGGATACTGCCACATCTCTTCCCAGTTCCCATCAGATGTTGAAAAATATTTAATTGCTTTAATCTTCTTGTTTCTGAATGTATTTAGTGTGATGTTAAGAAGGTATTTGAAAGAAGGAGAAATGTTATGAAAAGGTAGGTGTAGTATGAATAAGTACCCTTTCTCACACCTCTCAAAATTCCTCATTCTTACTTGTTTGTAGCTTCCCCTTTTTCTCCATTTCTGACCCCTTGTCTGAGCAAGAAATTGTCAGTCATGCTGAAATTAGTTTAAAGACTTTGTATGGGAACCTGCATGATCTCTTTCTACAGGTTACTTCAAGAGTTTAAAGTAAGAGTTAAACTTAGGTTTCCAGGATGTAGATCAAGCAGCATTCGTCTGCTGTGATTCTATTCCATTCCATATGTTCTACTGTATCCTAATCATCTTCATATAAAAACACTGTAATAGTCTGCATCATCAGTAGCGGTTACATCTGTTGCATATTCCTTGTTTGTATTCTCATCTTTTTCACAAGAAGTGTGTACAGGACCTCATAATTAATTTCCTCTTCTATGCACGTCCAGAAATGATGTGTCATTGAAAAACCAATTTTACCTTTCTCAGGGAGAATTACACCTCAATGAAGAAGTGAGTTTTTAGCTCAGGCATTCACAGCAGGGTTTATTAATTCCTTTGAAAATGATGAGAAACTGAGTTTAGAAGTCACTTAAGATAAGAAACAAAAATTTTATGATTCTTTGGTGACAAGCCAGCATAGAAAATGGGGAGGACATCTGATGTGCCTAATCTAGGTAATGCGCTGCAGTTTTCTATTGTGAAGCACTGTCAGTTCCTAAGCACTAAAGCTGTTGAGCCTGGGCGTATCACCTTGCTGTGGTCCCACAGAAAGAGGATAACATCATGAATTACTGTGGCCAGCCTCCTCCTTAGCTAGAAGGTATAGAAGGTGCTAATTGTGAACTTTGCTATGTTAGGATTTACTTGGCAAGGAATGCAAGAGGCTTCTTCATCTAGGGATAGAACTGACCAAATAACATTCAACCAAAAGAGACTGCAGAGTGTCTGCGAGCTGGTCAATGTGCTGCCCCGTGTCCAACAGCATAATCTTCTGAGGTTCAGCATTAGTCACATTTTTTCATGGCAATACTTTTAGATTGACAGCTGAAATGCGATAGCGATAGAACAGACTGCTTCTGTTACAAGGAACCACTCAGCAATGCATTTCTACAACATGAGATTCATTTTCAGATTATGCTGTGTAGCTCTGTGTTTAAACCTTCAGTTCCTTCTAGTACAGAATGACTTTTTTTCTTTCTTTCTTTTAAACGAATAAAGCTCAGCTACCTCCATAATAAAAAGACACTATTCCATATGGTTTGAAAGATAGCCATACCAAAATTAGGTTGAACAGATATATGTTTCAGACTCTGGCTATCTGTTAGAGAATATTGCTCCTTTTATATGGTACTAAATTGCTGTGACGTGCCAGTGTAGACACAGGAATGGTTAGGTGAGTGATGGGAGAAAGGCTGACAGAGAAGCGCGAATTAAATACTGTTTTGCAAAGACCTCATTGAAATTCATAGCTTGGTACCTTTGGGGACTTGGAAGTAGGGGAGTTGGAAAGACTTCAATTAAAAAGGTATTTGTATGGTTCTTTGTGAAGCCAATTGCTTTTTACTATAAAGCATGTAAGTATCTGTCTAATATGCTTTACAAACATCAAACATCATGCTGTGAAACAATGAGTGTTTTAATAGGTCTCAGAGCAAGATATTTTGAAATAAAGTAAAAATCCCATAGACCTAAAATTTTATTCAGATCAATGCTCTGGGTTTTTTTTTTCAGCACAAATGCAATCTGATTAGAAAATTTGAAAGGAAAAAATATACTTGGAAAGAGAAATACAGTTGCTTAATAACTAATTTAGTTATTTGTGTTTAGCTACAGCTGGAGTTGCCATTTACAGATTTTTAATGTACACTGATCCTTTTATTCTTACCAAGCATTTAGATTTTTTTTTTTTAATTCCAGGGAATTCTGTAGCATAACACCTCATTGAATTGGTGTCTAAGCAACCTCAGTCAACAAATAACTAGAACATAGCAGTATATGGCTAGAAAGACCACCAGGGCCATCAACTGAAGTCAGATGCAAGAGATAAATAGTTCAAAAGGGTTCAGAGAATGTCTATTCCAGATGCAACGAAATACCATGAGCCACAAAATGCTTGTCAGCAAAACAAACTCAAAACTTACAGTAGAACCCCAAAAGCCACAAATGTGATTTACCACAGTAAGAAAAAGGGAAATCCAAGCCATTGCCATCTCCCTAGATCCTTGAAGTCATGGAGAATTTAAACAAAATTTCCACAT
Organism: Coracias cyanogaster; assembly: GCA_033124195.1. Taxonomy (NCBI): domain Eukaryota; kingdom Metazoa; phylum Chordata; class Aves; order Coraciiformes; family Coraciidae; genus Coracias; species Coracias cyanogaster. The sequence goes on from JAVSBS010028580.1 coordinate 33,477, forward strand.
AACCCTAGAGTTCTCTGCCCAGTTATAAAAGACAGCAGATCCAGAATGATGGCTGTCAACTACAGTGAGAATTCCTCTTGTTCCTGAATCTCATGGTCAGAATATGAAGAAAGGGTACCATCAGACACATACTGGCAGGTGTTTTGAATAGCTGTTGCAACAGCAGTAAAACCTACTCAGTCTAAGGAGCATTCTTCATCATCTTACCAAATCACAAGCTCTATCTCACTCCTACATATCCAAGCAAAGCCAGGAGTTTTATAGCTTGCCTTGGAGAATCTCTGGAACCAAGTCAAGTGCGGGTAGTGGAATTCAGGGCAAAGGGCCTGAGCAGAGTGGAGCTGAGGCACCTTTGCAGAGAGGTGCAGTCATTTGGATCTCATTAGATCTCCTGCAGCACTTGAAATTGTATCTTGAAGCCACAAGGTTTTGACCCTGTGAATTCTGACCCCCAGGTTTTGAACCCTGTGAGCACTGGCCTGAAATGAACAGGGTTTCTTGGCAGGAGCATAAACAGCAGCATATTAGGTCAGTGCCCTTTCAAAGGAAAGTTGCTCATTAATTTAATCTTCTTCACTTTATCTGGGTTTGCGTGGGCATCTGTGATGACACTTGAACCCTTAACTGCTGCACCACTGGAAGCAGCAGAGCAGTTAATGGGCTTTACAGGAAAGACAAATACCAAAAGATTGGTCATTCTAATAAGATAAATTCGACCTCCTTTATGGATACAGAATGGCCAAGGAGGATGTAACAGTATGCTTTATTTGAAATTAATCCTTTTATCTAATACCACACACACCCAAGTTATGCTTGTTAACTCCTTTTTTTTTTAGAAGTTGCCTTAGCTTTTTACTTGCTCTGAGAGCTTATCTAGTGCAGCACTCTGCTGATTTTATATCTGCTGATTTCGTATCTGCTGATTTCTTATGTAGAACTGCTCAGGTTATTTTCCATAAAGAAACTTAGTTATGGTTCTGTTATCATAAAGAATGATTCAGAAGTCAGGAAATAACTGTGGGTTAGGACATGTTGTCTCAGAGTCAGTGGAACGCTTTCTACCTACGCATGCCCGCATGCTAGTGCAATAATCTCTGCTACTTCTATCTCCTTTATGACCCTGACCCCAGCCATGCCCCTATGAAGACAGAAGCCATGTATGCTATGGTGGGTTCTCAGCTGTGCTTTTATCAATAAGTCGTATTGTTTTCCTGCATGCTGACTGAACAAGTGGCATATCAAGTAAAGTAGGTAGCTCTTGCACTAATGTTGCAGCCTTTCTCATCTGGCAATACTAGTCTGGTTCTCTCTTCTCTATTGGTTGCCAGTTTTCAGAAAGCTTGTAAGAATGTAATTGTCTTTAATACCTCTACCCTTTAGCTAGGTGAGTTGGGATTGCCCAGTGGATTCAAAAGTGTCTAAGTGGAAGTACTGACAGATGGACAGATAGCACAGTTGCATGAGCATTGTTTCCTTATAAACAACAATAATAACAAATATCCACTAAATAATAATAACAAATGGTACCAATAGTAACAAGTAATAAAAAGAAATATCACTTAATTTATTTGGTAACTATAGCTGCATTTTATTTTAAAGTAATGATTACTTCAATAGTTCAGATGTCTAGGCTTGCATTTTTCAATTCTGATATTTTCTTAATTTTCTTTTTTAAAAGTTCTGTACATAACTTGAATAAAAATACATACTCTCTTAAAATATATTGTAATTTTTGGCCATCCATGCTTCATAAGTATGGCTGCCCCACACAGGTTTAAACATATTAAGAAATAGCCTGTCAGTGGCAAAGCTTGTGCATTTTACACGTTGAAAAGCACATAACTATCACTTAGGTGATGAATATTTCAGGAGAGGAGCTGGCATTGAACGAGATGATGCTATTTTCTTTTTATACCACTAAGGTTCTCAAAAGACTTGCTTCACTGTGGTAATTGCAATACAAGTGGTGAAAATCTCTCATGCAATGCCTTTGTTTTGTGGATGGTACTGTGGCCAAAAAATATATTTAGGCACTTGCTGAAGTGCTTGTGGAAAACTAGTATTAATTTGTATTACAGTAGCTTTTAGGTCAGGGTCCATTGTATTAACTGGTCTACACTCTATACAGAGCAGGGGGAGAGAGGGGGAGACTGAGAGGTTGAGACTCTGCCTTGCCATTCAGATAGACAAAAGATGTGTATCCCCACTTCACAGGCAGGGAAGCATGGTATTGAGCTGAGCTCCCAAGGGAGAGAATGCTGCCTCCTGATTTCTAGACCACCAGATTTCTAGCCCACTAGATTTCTAGCCTTCACTACCAATGTCAGGCAAGATTTCACAAACAAGCTATTCATTAATTGAAAAATCATGTTTACATAATCTGGAGTGGTAAGCAAATTTGCAAAGAAATCAGGAAATTTATTTAGACAGAGAAAAAATATTTTGAAAATAAATACTCATAAATTTCATTGAGATTTTAGGGGAAAAAAGGGGGGAAATACCTGAAAAAGCTGCAGATTAGAAAATCATTTTGATAATGCTTAAATGAAACTATTGATGTTTTATTTTGCCAAGAAAATGAAAAAAAAAAAAATCTGCTGAATTTAAATGAAACAAAAAGCAGATGCATTTTAGACTTGATGCTCAAAAGCCACTCCCCTTATGAGTATGAGCAAAAGAGGTTCTCCAAAGCATCAGCATTCAGACTCAAGTCTGTACTAGGAATGACTGTGAACTCTAACCAAGAAGTGGTTCAGAGCACTTGAGTTTTAGGAGCTGAGGTTCTCCATGGAGAGCAGAAAACATCTCCAGAAAGCCACCCGGAACACTGGTATTACATGCCTGAAGTTAATAGTGCAAATACATACTTTTGCCTTTGAATTTGATGTCAATTGGTCGATTAAGGCAGGAAGGATCAAGAATTATTCCACTAGTATTACGGATATAAGCAGAATGAATGGTTGTGTAAAACATATAGCCTGCATGTAACATTTGTCTCAGCAGCAATTAAACCCCCACTAAGTAATTTGAATAGAAATTTTCCTTTTGAAATCTGAAATAAATTTCCATTGCAGCCAAATTTTAGGTTTTTTTGGTAAAAACTTGTTTAAAGTTATTTAAGACTCTTCCAACTTAGCCTGTTAAAAAAATGCTTGCTAGTATTTTCCAATCTACATACCTAGCTTTGCTTTCTGTATTATGAGTCTAGTCCACCCTTAATAATCTAGAAAAGTGGTCTTGTTTTCAGTCTTAAAGATGTTGGGTAAAAGTAAAGGGAAGTCAAATATGCAAGTGTGTGAGTTGGTGCTTACTTGATAGTTTATTTCTGTGGGGTTAGCAGCAGAAAGGCTAAAAAGGAGAGTGCTTAGGAAAAGTCTCATCTGCCTGATGAGTGAAATGATTTCTTCGTTATCCAGGAAAATCATGGAGTAGAATAATCTGTTAATAATAGAAAAAAACCAGAGTATGTAGGCCATAGGGACCATGTGAGAGGGACCCTTCCTTAGATAGTAAAAACAGTGGTACTTGATCAGAGTACAGTTCCGTCTTGCCTGGTATCCTGTATCCAGTAAAGTCCTGTCTCCAGTATCTAGTCAAGTGAAAAAGCAGGACAGGCATATGTGATACTTCCTGGCACTGTTTCTAGCTCTGGGGGATCTCCTAAGCCTGTTGTGGTTCATCTGTTTTGCAAACATTAGTGGATCTCTCCTACACATACTCTGCTTGTCTACCATTGAATCCATGTAGGCACTTTGCAAGGAGCCCTGCAGGCCTACTGCCTCTTGTCTGAAGAACTACCACCTCCTGTTTGTCTCGTTCTGGCTCCTAGTACGGATAGTGGAAAGTGCATCCTCCCTTTGGTGGCCTCTTGTTGCCAGAATGCAAGAGAGAGGACTGTTGGTTTGTATGCACTCTTGCACATTCATTCATTATATTGTAGACCTGTATGATACCCCCTCCTCTAATATTGCTGCATTTAGTCCAGCCTTGGCATGGGCAGCACTTGGCTGGAACAGGTGAACCAACCCGGAGGCCAGCAGCAGCTGCAGAGCCATACAGTTATGCTGGTGGCCAAGGAATTTGCTTCTCCAGGTCCTCCAAGCTCAGGTGAGCTGCTTGGGCTGCCCTGTGCATTCACACCATGATGTGCACAAGTCCATAAACCCTTCCAGAGCAGTCACAAATTGAGTACAAAGACCTGCAAGTACCTCTGCAGAAGTTAGCTCAGGTACAGTCAACTTACTAAAAGCCCAGCATGCAAAAATGGGCAGATTGCTTCTGATGGAAGATGACCTTGTAAGCATAAAATACAACATGATTTTGCAGTTAGCCCAGTCTGACCTGAACTGATCAGCAGCTTAGTTAATCCTCAACTGACAAACGCAGCCAACAGTGAAACAGAGCCGGTTATGTTACCTGCATGTGACACCATTTGCCACCAATGTCTAACCAGTGATTTACTGGTTATCTATCAGAATACAGTAAGGTTTTGCTACTAGCTGTGGGTTTTGAGTAGGGAGTCCATGTAAGTAAGGGAAGGTGAGGCCCGTTGGGTACTTTTTTGGTTGGGGTTTTCTTTCAGTATTTTAAGTAATTGTTTTTCCTCAGAAGGTGAGACCTATAGTGTAAACTTTCCAGCATGTATAAGCCAGTCCAGATTTACTATAATGGGTAGAAGAGGGTGCTTCTTCCTAATTTTGATTCTACCTTTATTTAGGGGTGAATCCAAAACAGTGTAGATTCATGCAGATGTCCATCGGGGAGCTATGAGAAATAGTGGGCATCTGCTTGCTTTAAGATTACATGGTATTCTGTGTTTGAAAAGTAGTAAGGGAAACATACCTAAAACATGAAGCATTAGAGAGATTTCTGAATAGTTGAAACAGGATTTGTTTAGCAAAAAGGTTGAATATGTTTCAAAGTAAATATTGAGTGTAGCTGAAAAAAATCTATTACTATATTTCCCTCTCTCCAAACAGACTAATTGACATAAAGTTCTGTTTCATGTGGGTGGCTTACAATTGAGAAGGATTATTTTTGTTGCACTTGGTAGTACAAAAAGGTCACTTTTTCTGCCTTTCTTAAAAGATACAGTGATGGTTTCTGTCTAATTATGGCTAACCAGGCAGGCATACTACTTTGGTCCCTTTTCTGTCTTTGTGGCTGGTAATTCTTCCTTCAGCTGCTTCATACTCCACTGGCTAACAGTTCCATATCTGCTATTATGATCTTACTTTCAACATAAGTACACCACTTTCTGCAATGTACTCTGCAGTTCTGTTGCTTTCCTGAGGCATTAAGTGGATACAAGTGTGGGGTGAGGCAAGAGGAAGCAATTACGCTAAGTATCAAAGCTCCAGCCCTGTACAGATATGAGGTGGAAAACACAAGTAGCAGAACTTGTTGACTGTGTCAGCATGTCTGAATATCACGGCAAAGGGATGGAAATATGTAAAGGGTGAGTGTCAGGAGGATGGAGCCAGGCTCTTCTCTGTGATGTCCAATGATAGGCCAAGGGGTAATGGGAGCAAGCTGGAGCATAGGAGGTTCCACGTAAACATAAGGAAAAACCTTTTCACTGTGAAGGGTGATGGAGCACTGGAACAAGCTGCCCAGAGGGGTTGTGGAGTCTCCTTCTCTGGAGACATTCAAGGCCCGCCTGGATGCATTCCTGTGTGACCTAGTCTAGGTGATCCTGCTCTGGCAGGGGGGTTGCACTTGATGATCCTTTGAGATCCCTTCCAACCCCTAATATTCTGAGATTCTGTGGTATCAGTATAATTCTTTGGTCAAAGTTAGCATAGTTATCTTTCTAAGAAATAAAATTATAGAAAAGAAAATGAATGGAGCCATATTCTGACTGCAGTAGTAGCTTGTGTTCTAGATAGTATTAAGGCCTCTGTCATGCACCTAATCAGTTCTGAAGAAAGGAATTGTAAAAGTGATCTGACAAACAAAATACATCCTTTTCTTGGTTTTTTTTTTAAAGAATCCCACCAGAACAAATTTCTGAACAAAATTCTGAACAATTAAGAACAGCTATAATAATAACTACTGATATTAATGCATCTTTATGTTGAATTTAGCAGAATTAAACACATAAGCACTGAGGTTTTAGTTTTGTTTCCAAGAGTTTTTCTATTCATGCTGTTCTACTGGAGGGTGTTGTTAACTTTCTTGCTTTACAAATTCCTGTTGTATGATTTATTGAGGTTACGATGAGCATGCTTCTAAAAGCAATAGATTTTGTTGCTAATTATATAGATAAAGTATTTTTTGCAAATAATTCATTTTTTTGTACTGCCAGCTTCCTTGCCTTTCTAGTCATATCATGAAACGAGCCTGTGCTTCACAAATGTCAGCAGTGAAATTAACTTCTAACTGCAGAAGGAATGAGTCTTATAAAACAGAACTATGTTCTCAGCTGACATTCTGGAGTAGCAGGTGTGTTCCCAAAGCAGATGCCATGGGCATAACGCAAGTAAACGTCACTCTTCTGAACAGCGGAAAATTTCTGTTTCTATGCACACCTAAGGAAGAAGAAATTAAAGGCTGTATTGAAGACATGCAAATACTGCTTGTCTAATGCAGGCCTTTTGACATAATCTCTCACTGAACAGTTTTGCCAGCAGCTTCAAAAAAATCAGGATGGGGCTTCAGATTGGAGCCATTTAAATTTCTGCTTTTCAGAAGTGACAGGTGTGCCTGTAAGTCTGTTTGGCTACAGCCTGGCATTAAATGGGCTAATTTTTGGAAGGAAAATGCTTAGTAATTTCAGAAAATCATACTTCTTAAGCAGAAACCAAAAGTTAGATCCTGAAATACTGACACATCCATTTCTGATAGCTGGCCTAAATAAAAAGGAGGCTGATAAGTCACTGTCTCAATCAATTAAAATACTTCTACTTTTTACTAATGGATGCTCCGTCAGACTCAACATGCCTACAGCAAGTGAATCCTGACATCAAGAAGAATGCACTTCATCTCATAAAAGGAACAGGGAATATTTGTGTTTAAAATAATAGGTGATGCAAGTATATAAAGGTCTAAACTATTTTCTAGTGCTCTCTGACCTTTCCTCCTAATATTTATTATGCCATTTTCAAGGCTATTAGGTGTGACTCAGCCTTCCTTTGCAGCCACCTTCCAATCACAAAAATAAGCTGAAGTGGATAACAGCTCTGGCCTTTTGCTCCCAGCATTCTATTTCTACTACAGTGTGTTGTTTTAATGGAATGACTTAGGTGGTCTCAGTTCAGATCCCAGTTGCCTGTAGACCATATTATAAAACCACTGTGTACAGATTCAGTGGAACTGGCAGCCTTTGCTTGAAATAAATCCAGGGCCAAACAAGCATAAAGAATGAATTATTTCTTGCTTCTAGAGAGGGTCTCTTTAGGTCAGGGTTGAAAGCACTGGCAGGCCAGTGTAGGGAAGCTTCCACTCCAGCTGCCTGCATTGAAATTAGACTGTTGATAAATAGAAGACTACAGTTTTCAGGGCTACCAACTCCTTAACCTTCATTAGCACAAATATTTGCTCAAGATTTTATGAATGTTGTATTTTCAATGTCTACTGTTGAATTTCATTCCTCGAATGATAGTCTTCAACTCCCTAATATTTTGTCCTGTCTTTTTCTGTAATGGACATGCAGCAGCATAAGCAAGGTGTACAGGATTCTGCAACTTTCAAATATAAGTTTCTGTAAATTTCTCAAAGCATCTTCTCTTGCCTGCTGGGTTATATGGTAAAGAGGTAGCATGAATTTTTCTTTATAAAACAAGCAGGAGGCCCACAGGGACTCGTAAGCTGATTTCAAAGAACTGCTTTCTTAGGCCACTCCTGGTAGCAAACTAGGAATCCCCGGAGAGCTGGGTTGGTCTGTGGTCTTGGCAGGGTTTTCTTCTGGCCCACCAGGTCTAGTGCAAGCACAGGTAGTCCTAGGCATCAATAACTCTGATTTTAATGAAAAAGATTTATGTGGTCATAAAGGAAAAGTTTCCCAGTGAGCCAGTTCTGTACATGGCTAAATACCTAACCACATATGTACAGAGGAGCAGTGTCTTTTTTTAATATATATTCTTACACCACATAAACAATAGAGAGGACTTTGGATAAAGCTTTTACTACGGTGTATGTTCACTTGCTGAAAGTTTGTTAGCAGATATACATAGATTTGACATAGTATTTGCAACAGATTAAAGAAAAAGTTGTAAGTGAATATCCCAGAAATAGGTAAGACAGAAAGGAACCCCTCTTCCCCAAAACAGCATTTTGGTTTTGGGTAGTAGCTCTTCGTATTTCCTGATCATGAATCCAGCGTAGCATCACAGGTAGGGAAGTGTGGATCTAATACTTAAGTTACAATGATCAGTTGCAAAAGTCTTCTTTTTCACACCTGGGGATCTCTTCTAACTCTGACTTTCATCACCCTACAAGCAGAGCTTAACCATAGGCAAGGGGCACTTGAGGTCTTCTCTGATGACAACTGCTTTGGCAGACTTCCAAGTGTCTGAGGGCCATGCCCTAGCTCGCAGAAACAGGAGCTGACTGGGGTCAGATGTCAAAACTCTCTCCATCCTTTTTCTAAGCAAAATATAGGGAGGATTTAAAATAGTGTCAACAGTGAAAACTTTGTTATATTGAAATTTCAACAAATTTTGACATTATCATAAAGTCAATGATTTACCTAAACTATGGAGGACTTCACAGTGTGTTAGAGATGTCTTGCGAGGACAGTAAGGTAGTCATAGCTGAGATCACCTAATGGCATATGAAAGGTAGAGATTGTCAGAAGAGACAGTATTTTTTCAAACTTAACTTGATAGACATGGAAAACCTGGCAAGCTTTGAGCATGTAAAATCTTCACGTCTGGAATGGAAAAAAGAATGTTCAAAAGTAAGTATGAACTGAGCTCAATTGTTCCATGTTTGACTAGATGCACTGAGGGAAACATTGGCTGTAGTGAGCAGGGGAGGAAAGAATGATAAGGTTGTTACCTCCAGTGAGAGAAAAGAGAGAGAGGGTGGTAATTGTTCTTCAGGTGATACTGTTTCAGTATCTCCACCATGCAGATAACTTTGTTTATTTTATTACTTTTTTTTTTTTTCATAAAAACAGATTTCTAAGGTGGCAAAAGTACAAGTGTTAAACATCACCAGCATTAATTCAGCAGTAACTGCATAACAAATGACTGACAATTTTGTTATAAAAATCCTCAGAATAAGTTTTCAAATGTTTAAAAAAGCCATTTCACCAAGCATAACATGGTTCCTAATTGCTGTGCTAGGAAACACAATAATTGCTGTGCTGTACATTTAACAAAGCAAAATCCAGCAGTGCAAGACCCAATCTAACTTCGAAGCTTTGAGCAAATGATCTTTAAAGGTTTCTTTCAACCTAAATTATTCAATAATTTTACAACAGCAAAACTTAACTACAATTGGTGTTCTGATGATATGGTGATAATATGTAGGTAGGGAGGTGTGTAAAATGATTGGGCTAGAAGAGTATGCCCTGGATCTGTGTTACAAATGTAACCCTAGAAATACCTCAAAATGGATGTATATAGCTAAGTCATAATAATGTGCTGTGCTTCTCTGTCCTGAGTTGTCTCTTTTTGGAGAAGTCCAGCATTGAGCTGGGGGGAGAAAAAATATATCAAAACTTAAAAAAAATATTTTGGAGACACTTAGCTTACATAAGTGCTTCTAAAATTGCCCCTGAATGAACATGGAAAAAAATAATCTCTGGCTGCATGACACTGGAACTATTCCCCAGGGACCTTGAAGCTCCAATGTCTTGCTCAGGAATTAGGGTAAATTTGCTTACAAACTTTGTGGAGTCACCACATACAATGATTAGTTCTTAGTTCAGAAGAGGATATAAGGACAGAAGATAGTATTTCTGAGTATGCATTCCCCTTCTTTACATTTGCAGGCTATGGCACTATGTAAAGGTCTTTTCCGCTCCCTTTCAATAATTTTATTTACAGAGCAAATTCTAAAATAGCATAGAAATTATTTTTAAACTCTCCACATTTGACTTTCTTTTTGAAGACTGCACAGCCTATGCCTTAGATACTGTGTCCCAGAGAGCCATTCCTGGCTCCTTTAAATTCAGAGGCCCTGAGTCAGCCATAACTCTTTTACAGCCTTTCCAGTCTTAGCTGAAATATTGGGATGTTACAAGCATGTCATGCGGTGACAAGGGCTTATTAAGAAAGAAGAAAATACATTGTACACCTTACATAGGAATGCATAGAGATATACAGATCTATTCAGTCTATAGCGCAACTTTATACACGGTGGTTTTTTTCACTTAATCAATATTATGTGAAGTGGGTCCATTTCAGGGCCACCTTCAGAAGTCTTTTTTAAATGATTTGCAACCAAAACATCTGTAGTGGGTCTGGCTGAGCTGGTTTTCCCCACAGCTGCAGTGTTTTTGTGCTGGGAGCTAGAAGGGTGTTGATA